>DWNE01009163.1:0-11075 GCA_018249875.1 Cecropterus toxeus | reverse complement strand
CAGGACAAATATCTTATTATTTACCTGTTTATTCATTTATTTGTAGGTTAGGTTAGTTGCTTAATTATTTTATCTGAGTGAAATAGCAAACGAGCATGAAATACACCGGATGGTAAGTGCTACCGCCCGTAGACATTTGTAAGCAACTTCAAAAAGAACAGGGGTTCTATCTGAAGTCGATCACAGATGCGTTGCTAACATGGTCGACCCATATAAGCTGGCAACCATACCCTTAAAAAAAACGCAAGGACTACTTCACGCTAGAAATAAGTGTAGCAGTGTACACTGCTACACTCTTCGGATAAACCACACTAGTTATACCACTTGTCGGTGATGACATGATGAACAGGTTTTCATGATGTTATCACCAAATTAATATTGATTTCTTACAGAAAGTATTTTTATTATTTATTACACTATTATCACGTCTCACGTTTCACGTCTTCACGTTTGTTCCTTTGATCGTCCATTCATTTATGTATTATCGCCTAATTAATATTTATGTATTACGAGATCAATTTTAATGTACTACGATTAATCTAATATAATAAATTATGCCAAGTTACGATGATTCTTTATCAGTTATGAATTTATAGCATCTACTTACAAATGAATAAATAAATAATAATAATATAATGCTTTCTATATGAGTCCCATGAAAACACACAACGATCAAACCCTGAACAAAAATCAATATTCATCAGTCACTACGGCGATTATTTTGGTAACGTCACCCTTTGGTTTCAACCTTGCTTATTTCCATTTTAAGTTAAAAGCGAACGCTAAAAAAATAGCAAACTTTTGATGGCATATACGAGGTGAACGAGGTTTCTATCCGGAGGTTCCTTATCACTTCTCATGTACCATAAACGGTTTAGCAAATAAACCTAATTTTATGCCACGTAGCGTAGGACGGGTGCTTTAGGTAATATATTTTGAATTTATGATTCATTAAGTGTGCCCAGTGTATACTAACCGGGTGGATGATGATGCAGCGGCGGACCGGGTCGTAGCGCCGCTCTCACTCTGTTCGCTACACTCCCCGCACTGCCTGCGCTCCCTGCATTCCCCGCACTCCCCCCGCTACCCGCGCTCCCCCCACTGCCCGCACTGCCCGTACTGCCGGCGCTGCCCGTGCTGGCTGCGGTACAGCCGTTAATGGTCCCGTTGCTGCCGCAGTCGCTCGCGGGATTGAATATTTCGGTGTTGCAACTCGAGATGCTTGTGGTCATGTATTCTACGCTCTGTAAATTAAATGTACAATGTTGTCAAAATCATCTTTAAGTACCAAATATAATTTAAAGTTTGTATAAAAGAACCCTTAATGGTTCGAATTCGGAGACACCACCGCCACCGCCACACCTATTTCTGTTTAATAAGAGCAATATTAAGAGCTGCTGTGTTCTGGTCTAAATGGTGTGGTAAGACATACTTATCCTAGACAAAATAAATATATATATATAATGTTAACCCTAGAGGTTACATTATTTTGCTTTTTCGTAGAAAGTTGTAAGTTCTATACACAATTCAGGTTACGGGGCCCTGGCATCCGGTCTGAGCCTAGTCGTATTGTATCGAGTCGTGTCGTCTTTCAATCGTATCGTACCTGAGCGTCGTCGCGGTCGTCGTGTCGCAACGCGAGCGCTGCGAGCGCGGCGCAGTCGCCGTCGGCCTCCGACACCTCCACCACTTGTAACCGCGCACCGTCTAACTCCTGGAAACAGAACATCGAGTTAGATTGATTGCAAGACAGTACAGCAGATTTGGCGTCTGGAAATATTGTTAGATTTGTAGTAAGGCACGAAGCTGACAATTTTGAAGAAGGTAATTTTGCTATATTTTATATCGATATTAATTTAGGTTGGATTGGGCATAGGGGATAATAATGAAGAGATGCGAACTGGATTGTCTATTCCAATAGTTCGTCGCAAAATAAAATTTGGTAAAAATTTACCTGTTAAAACATGTTCCATCAAAAATTGTTTGGCACTAGTAACAGATGCGGCGCGTCATTTTTTGAATGAACGTCACAGTACGTGCATCAGGCGAAGCTTATACCGATACAGTGGCGCTGCAGCACACGTTGCAGCACGGGGCGCACTGACCTGCACGGGCGTGTCCGGGTGCAGCGGTCGCGCGTCCAGCAGCACGGCGCGCGCGGCGGGCGCGGCGCAGTAGCGCTGCAGCACGGGGCGTAGCACGTGGCGCAGGCGGCGCGCGGGGCGGCAGCGCACGCACACGGCGCGCGTGCCGAGCTGCACGCGCACGACGCAGCGCCGCTCCACCGCCGCCTCGCGACCGCCCAGCACCGTCGACGGTAACGACGCGTCCACTAGGCGGTTCTCGCCCTAGAAATGACATTACATTCCATTACAGATGTATTCAATGAAAGTGAAAATGTTTTCTGCGTAAAGTCACATTCGGCTTCCCCAATTCTCATTTTAGCATACGTGGGAAAATAAAAAAAAATTATACATTATAGTATTTTTCATATTTTTGGCACCGAACAATCAATGAATTTTAATTCATCCCTTACCCCTCTCTCTGCCAAGGGGTAAGAGGTTTGTAGGGCGTGCGACAATATTACACTATTCGATATTGTTCGACTGCCGCTGTAACACTCTTCTTTTAACACAGCCACACCCATACAAATATCTAACACACCGACCTGCGCGGCGTCCCGCAGCAGCACGTCGTAGGCGTTGCAGCGCAGGTTGCGGCGCAGCAGCAGGCGGTCGACGAGCGCGCGCACGGGCTCGGCGGCGCGCAGCCCCACCACCGTGCTCGCGCCGTCCGGCAGCGCCAGCCGGCACAGCGCCGCGCACCCGCCGCCCGACTTCACCACCTGCACGGGGAACATACGATACTGTACAGTACAATACGATACGATACAATACAATGCAATATAAAACAGTACAATACAATACAATACTATACATATTTATTGCATACCAAAACATGAATAACAAAATAAAAAAGAATGTTTAGTATAAGAGGCGGTCTAATTACTAATAGAACGATCTCTTCCAGACGACCATAAAGCTTCTAAAGGAACATATTATAGACACAAACATGACTATTAGTAAACTAGCTTATTCCCGCTGCTGCGTCCGCTGACAAATCGTTTAGTATTTTGCATAGACAATAGATATTCGAGGTCACTTAGCACATGTCAGTTACAATAAAAGTTTGTTAGTATAGTACTATAATACTATAAAATATAAATAATTTTGTATCTGACATTTACAAATTGTCAGATACAAAATTATTTCTCACGCTACTACCGGATCACAATAAGACCTTGCTGAGAGATCCGGCAGGTAAGTCACTGGATTTGTCTTAGATCGATGCAACCTCCGTGAAACCGATTGTGACCCACCTTTCGCAGTCATCTATGATCGTTTTACATATTTTCCATTTCCGTAAAATGGTATTACTTACGAGACCCGGATGTAAAGGAAATATGCAATGGCAAGATTGTTTTTAACTTTATAGATAGATACCACCTACTGGAATTGGTTTTATATTTAGAAAATAAATGTCTTCAACCGATAATGCTTGTACAAACAAACATGAAGATCTCTTTGATTCCATTAATCGATAAAATCGGAGTCTATTTGTTCAAGCCCTCCTCTTCTCTAAACATAGGGTAGTCAAAATTTTAGAGACTAGCCAATCTTTGATTTTTCACTCGTAGGACTTCCCCTTATATCTAACTACAACCACCGTACATGCTATATTAAAATCAACAGCATTATCACTAAGAACAGTAAACATTATGCAATAAACCATTGCATAATAACATCCAAACAATAAACAAATCTTACAATCACATCTTCTAAATATAAACCAGATAGCAACTAATCACTTATCTTCAATAGGGATTACTTTATACGTATATCTAAAATTATCATCGCTGATGTGTTGTTAAATCGACACCGTCAGGGCTTGTCAGTCAGCGGTAATTAATTGCGGAAAATTACGATAACACATTCTAACATTTACTTTAGCAAGCGTCCGTCGCGATACGAAGATAATATAGCAAGTTAGAATAAAAGAGATCCACATAAAATAACACATCAACCGCGTTTTCCATATTAAATGAAATTAAATCTATACAGTAATACATAAAAATGAGATGGTGTGTCTGTGTGTTAATCACGCAAGAACCCCTGGTTCGATTTACATGAAATGTTGCATGAATGTAGCTTATTTGACTGGTCAGCCCATAGGTTACTTTTGATTTCATATTTTTCGCTATTTAAAGATGGTTACCACTTTAGTGACGTCACATATGTATGAGGCGGCCATCTCAGTCTTCAGGAGTAGCAACGCATCTGTGACCGACTTCATATAGAACCCCTGTTCTATATGAAGTTTCTTACAGATGTCCATGGGTGGCAGTAACCACTTACCAACAGGTGGCTGCATGCTCGTTTGCTACTTTATTCTTGTAGAAAAAAGCTCCAGGCGGCATTTTTAAAAATTATATAGCCTATGTCACTATGCAAACTAAGACGATTCTACTGATATGTCACACGTCACAATCCGTCGAGCCGTTTGGGATGTAGCGCATGTCAAAGAAATGAACATACATGCATACAAACATGCATACATACATACGCTCGAAAAACCACTCTTCTTATGACGCAGTCGAGTAAAAAAGCAATTTTTTCGCACGGTTGTCCAATAATTAAAGTACTTGCACCAAAATGGTTTTTTGGGCATTAAAGTATTGTTGGGCATAAAAGTACAGTACAGCAATGAAAACAAGTTTTAATTTGTATTTCTTTGCAATTATCCCGAGCCACACTGTCAATCTACACAGTATATAAGCACAGCATATATGCACATCGTTATCAACGCCCAACGCTGTGTAAACGTGTGCCCAGCTCATTATATCCGTGCTGTGTGCTGTGACTTAACACAGTTTGTTCAAGTGACTGTGCATTTCCAATGACTATTGCAATATTTATTAATTGTGTTGCAACATTTTTATTAATTATAAAATCGTTGGTTCGTCTGTTATAGTGTGATCATGAAAGTTTTAAAAGACCTTAGCGTCAACATTATGTTATATATTTTTATGAAACTTTTTTTTAACGATAAAAAATGTTGGGTCTATCTGATGCATGCCACATTACACACGGCTGCAGGGTTCATCTACAATTTTAATTTTAATATATTAATTTAAGCAAACCATTTATAAAAAGAATTTCACTTGCATCGTGGTTTCATAAAACAGGTTTTATGAAAACACAAAGGATTTTTAACTTAGTCAGCAGTCGACAGTCCTCATGACTGCCTCCGATTTTTTATGTATTTCCCCACCCTATCTTAATCTCTATCAACCAATCACCTATCACTCCCTCTCTCCTATTTCTTGTTTTTTCCTTCCTCCTTCTGGTATTTGGTTAGGATAGGTTAAGTTAGCTATATTAACGTTCTTGTAAGTTATTTAGTTTGGTTTTGTAACGTAATTGTTATTTTAATGTTCTACGTTAACATAATAATTGACCCTCTAATATTCACCAGATATTTTCTACCTAGGCATTTGAACTGTGGTACTCACGTCAGTAATGACGGGGGTGTCTTCCTGCGCGGAGTCCCGGTCCCGGGAGGAGGTCCGCAGTTTCCAGGGCAGCAGGGAGCCGCCGCTTCGTCTCCGCTCCGATGCGTTTGATGCTGATTTTTTTAACTGTAACATATATATGTATTTATTAACCGATATTTCAAAGGAAAGAGGGTATCTATTCGTCACACGTATATTTTTTGTGTTAAGTTTTTATAATGTGTAAAGAAATGAGAATGGTATTTTTCATTATTTCTTATGTAAGGGTCTCACGAGTATATTCAAATATTATCAAAATTCAAAATATATTCCCAAATTTGATTTGGATATTTAATGATGTTAGAATAATGTAGTAGTTGGAATTTGATACATTTTACATTGACCCACTACGTTTTATTTCATTTTAAATTGTCGTATTTCGGCAAATAGGCAAATTAAAGAGCTTATCTGAATATTCATTCAATATCTTCAAAGCTAATTGGGAATAAAACCCATATTGACTAAAATTAAATCTATAAATTTCAGTGTGGATTCATATATATGTGTCTATTATATATTCATCATTTCAATTTCATAGAACACTTAGCAGAATAAAATTTACGTTCAAGATTAGTACCACGAATCTTTAAAAAAAAAGTTTGTTTTTATTTTCTATTTTCATACAAGAGAATTTGGAAAAAAATAGGCTTCACATTTAGCAGAATAAAATTTACGTTCAAGATTAGTACATACCATGAATCTTTTTTTTTAAAGTTTATTTCATTTTCTATCAATTTTCATAGAAGAGAATTTGGAAAAAAAGCTTTAACTGTTTTTATTACGTACTCGTTGTACGTAATAGATACTGCAGTACGTACCTTAGTGGGCGTGTTGGCGTCCGTGTCACTGTGCGGCGGGTAGGCGGGCGGCGGGTAGGGCGGCGGCAGCCCGCGCAGGTCTGCGCGTGCGCACTCCGCGTGCACGCCCGAGCGGAGGAAGCGCGGGTAGCTGTCGAACTTCATCACGTTGAAGATCTGCTTCTGTGCCTGCAGGAGAGGGTGTCAAATTATATACTTTGTAAAGGTTTACGAGGATTCAAAATTCAAGATAACTTCTTAAGCTACTGCATGGCAACACACGACGGCAATGACCTTGAAAATGACTGACATAAACATACGAGGGCTGTTTTGATTTTTGCAAAGGTCTTGCGCCGATGATATTACTTATATCCATCATTCAAACATAGACCCTCGTTTCCATCCGATGCATTTGATAAGTAGGGTCATATGTGGACAATCGGTGGTTCTTTCGTAATTCAATTCGTAATCTCAATTTCAAGAGTTGCTCCAGTGGTCAGAGTGGCACCTGGAACGCTGCCACTGAAGGCTCGACAGCGTCGTCCGTCAAGTGCCAACTAATCCCCGAGGTAACAACGAAAATAAATCTCTGACAATCCCATACGCGTATGGTTTAAGCATGTCATGCTCCGGCAGTTATAAATGGGTTGGAATGGGTTATTTACATTAGCATGTAACCCATTATTATTGACCTCTGTTTCACTTAAACACACCTGGTTATACCGGTCACATTATAATGGACGCTGCAACGTCACTCCAACCAACCACTTTAAGCTGAACTTCCTTTCAGTCTAACTTACTTGGTTAAACAGATCAACCGGTGGTGGTACATGGTGCAACCTGAGCGCTGCAGCGCGTCTCGCAGCCGCGTCCACATTGACCGCTTCCAGGGCGCCCTCCGCTAGATGGCGTTCCCAGATCTCCGCCGCTAGGGAACCACGCTCGGCGTCGTCTTCGCACGTACGGTACTGCTCGCATGACCACCAGAACCTGAATTTAATGATAGAGTTTGTTTCATAAGATAGATATACAGATAGTAGATATTTTGTAAGGTAGACGACGTTGGTTCGACCGGCGGGTGCCTCCCCGGTCAAACCAACGTCCTAGCCCCTACATTTATTTTTAGCGTGAACGTTTGCGTTTCAGTGGGATGGTGTGGTTGCCGGATTACTTTTTATTTGAGCCGACCACCTTAGTCCTGGAGAGTAGCATCTGTGAATTATAGATGCGTATTACAGACAAATCTCTACACCATATATTATAATACATTTCTAGCGTGAAGCAGTTCGTGCATTTCTGTGGAAGGGTGTGGTTGCCGGTTCACTTATATATGAGGCGACCATCTTAATCCTCGGGAGTAGCAACGTATCTGTGATAGACTTCAGAAAGAACACGGGTTCTATCTGAAGTCTATCACAGATACGTTGCTTCAGGCTCCAGACTTCAGATAGAACCCTGTTCTTTCTGAAGTTGCTTACAGGTGTCCATGCGTGGCAGTAACCACTTATGTGGGCTGCATGCTCGTTTGTTACTTGTTACTTTAATAGGTCTAGCTATGGTGCGTCTTGATTCAAACCAACTCCTCAACTTCGTTGTTGTCAATCATCAACCAAGCTACTTGGTGAATATTAATAATCGGTCCACTGATGACCGGTCGATAGGCGAAACTAGAAATCTTGCGCTATTCTTCTACCACGTCAAGTTACACGGTCGCTAATTGTAGCTGGTGAATCCTGTCGCCTTTGAATTTTATTAGCGCGCCCGTGGTCCAGACAAAGGGCGTCCAGAGGCTCATTTTAGGGCTATAACCGGTATTGGCATATCCTCTCCATTGCCCCATGATTGTCCTCACCTTATACATTATATTGGTCAATGCGAGTTGTGGGTGATAGCCGAATGGTTGAACCCGACCTCTCAATCGAGTGTCCGAGGTTCAGATCCCAGGCACGCCTTAACCTTTTCTTAACTTATGTGCGTATTAGAAATTAATTATCATCGTATCCTCTCCGCTGCCCCAACGTTGTCCTCACCTTATGTTCTCCGCGGCGAACTCCTTGGCGAGGAAGTGCGCGAAGGCGGCCGCGCCCGCCGGGTCCGCCAGCAGCTGCTCGAGCCCGAGCGACCAGCGGGCTACGCCGCCGCCGCTCGCACCCACCGGACCAGAGCCCTCGCTCATTTGCTGAGAATGACGAATGTTGATTAGCACACGTCTGCGTACATTTATCGTTTAACAGCTCTAAGAGAGACAAATAGAGAGATAGAGAGAGGCAGTGGGAGAGAGATATAGAGAGGTGGCAAAGAAAGAAAGAGAGGCGGAAAGAGACTGAGTAAGTAAGAGAGAAAAAATAGTGAGACGGGCGGTAGGAGAGGGACAGAGAAAGAATAGAGGGAAAAGAGGAAGAAAGAAAAATTATTTAAAAAAACGTTTTTTTTCTTAAATAATCGATTTTTAGAAATCGATTTCTTGCCCATTAATAATCGATTTTGTTTAATCGATTTTTTTATTTCGATATTGTCGTTTTTTTTCTTTTTGGTCGTCAAGTTACATATTGTTCATATTGCCGTTTTTTCTGGTCGTCAAAATTAAAACCAAAAAATAATCGATTTTTAAAAATCGATGCTTGCTGAAACATCGATTTTTGGATAATTTTTGGATTAACATAAAAAATCGATTATAATAAAATCGATTTTTACCCAACCAAGTCGCATCCCTACTTACTTTACTGTACATGTTGCGGTGCTCGTGGTGGCGGTAGGAGCTGCCGGCGCCGCTGCCGGTCGTCCAGCGTCGGAATGGTGACGACTGTTCGCTCTGCGGACAATGTAAACAACACGTTAGGATAAATGAGTTGAGTAAATAAATAAATAAATCGTCAACAAAAATATGCGATTAATTAAAAATCAGAACCACAAAGACTCGACAGATTGAACTGAAAAGAGGTAAATAAGTAATACAATCATTAAAAATCGACGACAGACGTGTATTTATGGTATATTTTTATGTTATAATTATGTTTGCTTGTTTGTTTGTTCCTAAAAATAATATTCCTCATTCCTCCAAATTATTTTTACCCGACTGCGTCAGGAGTGTAATGTTTTTAGAGCGTATATATGTATGTTTATTTGTATGTATGTTCATCTTTTTGGCACGCGCTACAGCCCAAACTTGACGGATCGTGACGTATGACAGATCATTAGAATCGTTTAAGTTAGTAAAATGATAAAAGTTATGGGTAATAAAAATTAATAATATAAATCACCTGTAAATAGAGAAAAAAGGTTCATATTTTTATCAACGTTACTTATTTATTTTTATAAATTGAATTACTGTTAGTATTCTATGTAATTTTGATTAGGATAGTTATATAGTTACTAATGTCAACATTTTACTAAACGCCTTGGGATTTTTAACGCAAGAAATATTTCAGTTTAAAACGCCTATTCTTTCATTGAAAAATATTGACAATGTTTTGACGTGTTCCTTTAAGTTTCTGAGAGAAGCATCAAAACACTTTTATATATAACTTTTATGTGGATCGTAACATGTAAAGAGCTCCATTTCCTTCACATAATGAATATTCCCACGATTCAACACATCATTGTATCGTATGCTGATATGAACATATGCTGGTTTCCGACTAAATGATTCATCGAGTCTACACTAAGTAGAATCGACGACCCAATTTGCACAGTCTGGTCTGACACTGGGGCTTTTCGACTAATCATTACCCTCCTTCTGGCGCTGTTGGTTCGCCAGGTGGTAGAACCAATGTAGTTCGACCGGGGAAGTACCACATCCACACCTTTTTCTAGCGTGGAACAGTTGTAGTGTTTTAGTAGAAGGGTGTGGTTGCCGGCTCACTTTTATATGAGGCGATCATCTCAGCCCTCGGGAGTAGCAACGTATCTGTGGTCGCCTTCATATAGAACCCCTGTTTTTTATGAAGTTGCTTACAAATGTCCATAGGCGGCAGTAACCACTAAAAAAAACAACGCCCTACAAGTAGGCGTCAGTCTCTGCATTTCGACTTTAGCGTTCTACCACCGTGTACGTTCTTTCCACATCTTGTAAGTCGTATTTACAAGATGTGGAAAGAACGAAAGGCACTCCTTTATTTATTTCCAACCAAAATAATGACAAAAACATCGCCCAGTTGCTCGCATCTGTTCAAGCAGTCTCAATTGACACAACCACAGTTTGTGGTCACAAGTGGCTAAGCTTATCAGCTGAACTGTACCTGCGTCTGTCGTCAAGCAGGTTGGCAAATTACTGCCAGTCAACGGACAGACCGAATATAAGCCTGTGTAACGACAGGTCTACGTTTTTCATTGTTTACATGTGGATCGAGGAATATTAGAATTTTAATGACGAACGAAAAATAATAATTGTTTAATAATAATTGTAACGCGGTTAGTAACCCTACATTTAAGATTGTAACTGTAACAAAAGAATTGGGAAGTAACTGTCTCCCAGGCCACAGCTCACGCTTTTTTAGGAATCAGGGCTCTTCGTTTCAATTGTACTCTTTTTTTTGTTTTTGTTTTTAAAAGACGCTTTCTTCACTCATAGCACACTAGGATTTTCTCCTGTGTCGTGGGTGCCATGGACACATAAACACCAATACACAAACACCCAGACCCAGAACAGAAATCTAAACTCATCATTC
>DWNE01009162.1:0-11075 GCA_018249875.1 Cecropterus toxeus | reverse complement strand
TAGAACCCCTGTTCTATATGAAGTTGCTTACAAATGTCCATGGGCGGCAGTAACCACCTACCATCAGGTGGTCTGCTTGCTCGTTTGCTACTTCATATTTATAAAAAAAAAGTTTGAAGACTGACTTTCCAAAAGAGGTTATCTATTCGTCACGTATTTTTTTGTAAGTTTAAAATTTCATTCTAATGGAATTGCTGATTCTTCAATCTGGATTTAGTTTCCGGAGTTTTTGGAATCTCGCCACAAAAGTGTGACGTAAACATGACATTGGGGTCAAGTGCCGCTGCGGTCTAATCTGTTGTGCTCTGTTTTAGCCCTAACCGCGACCTTTTTGTGTTGAATGCAAATTACGTACCAACGTGAAGGGTTTATTGTTTGGGTGATTTTTTGCCCGACTGCGTCAGAAGGCGTGACAAGCTTTTATTTTTATTTTTTTATAAATAAAAAGTAGCAAACGAGCAAGCAACGACCCGCCCACGGACATTTGTAAGCAACTTCATATAGAACAGGGGTACTATATTATGAAGTCTATCACAGATGCGTTGCTACTCCCGGAAACTGAAATGGTCGCCTCATACAAAATTAAGTGATTTTATGAGACACTAGCTGTGCCACGCAGTTTCACCCGCGATTATTAAATAACAATCTATCAAAAACAAACAAATAAAGCGTGATGTTTATAGCCTTAAGCCTTCCACGATTAAATGACTATTCAACCCAAAAATATTTTTTCTATTCGAACCAGTAGTGCCCGCGATTAGCGCGTTCAACCAAACAAAATTACTTGACAACAACTACTACTACAACCAAACAAGCATTATAATATTAGTATTAGTATAGATAAAATTCAAATCAAAGTCATTGTAAAGGCTTGTTTTAAAAAATAATAATTTTAATATTAATTTATTTCAAACATTGTTGTACCTATCCAGTGTCACACACTCCAAAAAATATGTAATGATATTTTATATGTTGAAATCCATGAAGCCGCTTAGTTTGTGGACCGTTCCAGAGAAAAAGAAATACGTTTTTAGTAAAACATAACCTTCCTCTCTAGTAAGATAAAAAATGAAAAGCGAAAGAAAAGCAAATTAAAAAAAATGCAAGAGAGAATTTAAAAATCGTTTTATTTTATCACAGAAACAAACAAAACGACTCAGACAAATTACAAACTCTTTCACAGTTAAGGAATTCAGCTTTTTAAACTATTCAACATCTCTGGCTAATTGCATCTCACTGGCTTAACTGGACTCGCAGTGTCTAGTCTACGTTTGAGTGGTTGGCGACTGAAAAAAGACGCTTTAAAGACTATTCACAACTATGTTATAATAAATTCCGAAGTGGCCACTTACCATCCGGTGGACTGCATGCTCGGTTGTTGCTTTAATATTATAAAATAAAAAAAAATCGGCCAAGTGCGAAGAGTTTACGTAGGGTTCAGTACCATTATATATAAAAAACGGCACGTTAGTTGTATTGGAGCCCCCCTAAATATGTATTTTATTAAATATATAACTGGTGACTGGTTACAACCTGGTGACAGATGGACTGAAAGATGGCCAGGCTCCAGACTCGTCCCAGTACGCAGAATGACATAGGCTATATAATTTAAAAAAATGCCCCTGGAAAAAGATGAAAAAGAGGGGGGGGGGGCGTTTTTTTTACTATAACGACAATATGGGTATCAAAAGAAAGCTAGTAAATAGACCTATCTAAAATATATATTATAATACTTTTACTTGACTATTTTGACGAAAACTCATATAAGCGTTAAATTAAAAATATGTCATTAGAAAAAAATAGTTTTAAGCAGTCGGGTTTTTTATTTCAATCTTTTAACGATGTTACTGCATAGCTAATGTAGTAGTTTAATAGAGGAACTGAGTAACATTAACGCTTATCAGCTGATAAGTTTGGTTTATCAGAGGTTGAAGTTAATTGTCAGTTATCTCTGCCACCACAATTAAACGGTAAGAGTGTCAATTAATCGAATTTACGGAAAAGTTTCTTCTGTTAACCCATGGTGATTGTATGGTTTCCAGTTATGTTAGATTTATGTAAGAAATAAATAGTAATATAAAAATAATATAAAAAAAATACACACAGTCGAACTAGATTTATTACTAGCTGTCAAATTCATTAAAAACAACGTGGATTGGAAAATCTCTGTTGAAATCGTTTAAAAATGTGGGCCTTCTACAGTATTGTGATCCAAAATTATACATACGTACATACATAAGCTCGAAATACAATATGACGCAGTTGGGAAATAAATTTAAAACCTTTTCGCGGTTGGATCGTTTGTATTTAATCGTGAGCATTTGAGAAAACAAGCTCTTTAAACTATTTTAAAGTTCTCAACCTAATTGCTACTCTTATAGAGCTCGGCTACAAGTCGGCGTCGGAACGAGAGTCTGATAGTTGGCTAAAATGCTTTTTTTTAATGTTTTTTGTTATTGAAATAGCAAACGAGCATGTAGTTTACATGATGGTAAGTGTCGACTGCCGCCAATGGACAACTGAAAGCAACTTCATATAGAACAGGGGTTCTATCTGAACGATTACAGATGCGTTGCTACTCCTAAGGCCTAGAATGGTCGCTTCATATATAAGTGAGCCGGCAACCACACCTTTCCAGTAGCGCCAAAACGCAAGAATTGCTTCACGCCGACCGACTTCCCAAAGGCGAGATTATTAATGAAATGAAGACAAAAAGGTCCGTTGAATAAAAACCCTGTATTTTAGGGAGACACTCGCCTTCCATTGAAAAGTAAAATTTGTCGTCGTTAAAAACCATTTTCTTGCTTTCGCATATCTATTTATATACCAATACTTTTAAGTTTAATTGTTGCTCTACATCAGTAATGGCTTCTCGTTAATTGCATACGAGTACTTGTCGATTTCGTCAAGCTTAATATTGACTACGGAGAAATTATAAATGCATCAAAACTTGGCTTGGAATCAAAACAATATGGCTGTAATTGTTGTTTTGGATTTCGTTTCACCAAACACAATTAGGAAAAGTGATCCCTTTATTTCTGTATGAACATTACGTACCAAATTTTATATGTTAATGAAACCTTTCGTGTTAATAAACACATTAGTGCATTGTCAGAAAGAATTTCGCAAAGCACTACCGTGCTTTTCGATATGGCGATTGCGAAGTGTATTGGTTGGATGTCATGGTTTTGTCCTACCACTACAGACAGCTTTTACTTTCTACTCCTCTAGTTGATCTACCCGCCCTTCGCTACGCATAATTTTTCATTCATCGGGTTACATTACCGAAATTTTCAGACGGTTCCCTTTTTTCTCTCATAAATAGCCTATGTTCATCAGAGATAATGTAGGATTCTAATGGTATAAGAATTTTTCGAGGTTTTCCACTTACAAACCTACGAGGTGTGATCGTAGTTCCCTATAGTAGCAATAGTGTGATTGACTTCAGACAGAACCCCTGTTCTATTTGAAGTTGTTTACAGATATAAATGGACGGCTGTGACTACTTCCACCAGAGGTTCCCAAACATTTTTTTCATGTAGACCCCTTTTAATTTTTTTCTGGTTTCGGCGGACTCCCTCCTTGTTACATTTATAGCACATTGCCATATTTCCATGGCTATGGCAAAAATACGTAAATATAAATACGTAAATATAAATTACGTAAATATATTGTATTGGTATATAACCGTTACCAGTTTCCACATAAAGTTAATACCACATTATAATATCGATATTTTTTATAAATCATATTCGATTACGTGTCACGTAGCAAATGGATTGAAAAATCAGCGAAGCGAACATAATTTAAGAGTCAGCCTTCGGTTTGTTTACGTTGCAGGTACTTTGTTATTAATTGCTACTGAAGTAATATTAGATAGTATGGCATTTGGTATTGAGTAATATGGCATTATACCATCTCTCAAAACATGACAGTACGCCTACGCGCGCATCGTGCGCTTCTTCTCAAGTGCGCTGCGCGCGTTCAATCTCACCGAAATAATCCGAACATACCCGAACGCGTCATAGTGCATCGCGCCCGCGTCGAACGCCGCTCACTCGCATGTCTGTGATATCATTATGTGTGTGTGGTGAGATGTTTTACTGTTAGGTGTAATGCTTATTCTGGTCGAGGAATACGTGATGCCATATTGCATGATCGGGTAATATTACGCGTCATGACTATTTCATTACTTACACATGTCTAATTGCTAATGACAGTACTCAGAGGTAAATCATGGATATGCCATATAATATACCCTACAAGTGGATAACCATTGTCGGCCACGAAATGCGACTTGGCGCCGCAAGCGTCAGCGTTGAGCGGAATTCGACAAATTTTGATACAATTTGCACAGAATTTTCAAGGTCTTATGAAATCAAACACATTTCGCTGCCTGTGTATGAAAAATAGCCATACAATTCAAAATTGATCAATTTTAAGTTTAAGATAAATTTTCATACAAATGAGGTATAAAACTCAATACTCAAATATTGTTGTCACCAGGTGGTAGAACCAATGTAGTTCGATCTGCATGCTCGCGTTCTATTATAAAAAAACTATTAGAAACTAATTTCCTATTTTTCCACAGGAGAGCTACACAGAGGTCCCAGTGGCGACCACCAGCGATACAGAGGAGCACTGCCACTGGACGAGACCGGAGCCCCCCAGCGCTGTGCCTCAGCTTCTAGCGGCTCTGGTGCTATGCGGGATTTTTATGGTAAGTCTTTGTATCTATGTTAATTTCGCAGCAATTTTTTGGCTTTTTTACCAGTCTGTCGCATAGAACCGGGTTCAAATCATAGTGAAAAATGACTAAGTATATCTTTTTTATTTGTCCAAGTAGTCGTGCTCGTCTGTCTTGAAGACGACGTCGGCTTTGATCCCCGGTCAGGCTGACATGTAATTTTTTCTATTCTGAGTTCTGGATATCTGTATTTCTTAACTGTTAGTTTCTAAGAGAACCATTACAAAATCCTGGAATAGGGCCTTTAAAACCGAAATAAATGAAATAATCATCAGATTTACTATTATTATTTCCTATATTTGTTTGTTTAAGTGCCTGTCCCACCAATAACGCGTAGACTGGAACTATATAAAGAGAAAAAATATTTTATGTAGGTTATTTTTTATTTAAGAACAGGAAAATCAGCTTTCTCAACACATTTTTTCCTCTAAGTTAATATACAAGGCAAAGTCCATAGATCTATCAGTCAATTAAAGTTATTTAAACTACATAGTATCTCTAATCTTTTATTATAAAATTGTATATATATATTGTTATGTTTTATATGATAAATTATTATTCTAAATTGTTAAGTTAGGACAAAGGTTCCTTAATTTCAAACGAGTAAATGTTAGAAGAAAGAAGAGTTACGTATAATTATAAAAATAGGGTGTTAGTGGCGGATCTGTCTGTCTGTCATAGCAAATATTTGCAAAACGATGTTTCGGAGGACTTAAAATAATAAAAGCATTCATATATTTTTGTCCGTATGTTTGAAATAGTATAAAACTTAAACTATGGAATTGAATTTGATATTCGAGTATAGGAATAGATGGACTATTTATATACATATATCTTTAGGAAATATTTAGTTTTGATTTCATTGAATTTCATTTAATATTAAGATTACAAATGAAAGATTACGTTACATTTTTAAATCGTAAGTGAAACCGTTGGGTAAGTTTAGTCTAGAATAAACCATTTCGCGCTGTCCTTTAGTGATTGCACAACTATTTGTACGAAATGTTCGATTAGTTTTTCATTATATATTTTATTAACTGTTTAAACTGAGTGGTGAATAAAAGAATCCCAAATATAGAGGTCGTTGACCTTAGTGTTTGTGTAGTAACGCCAGATCGTTCGATCGTTACTTTCCGTTAGCTGTAACGAAGCATTTATCATTAAACATCAGATAAAGAGTTTATTTTCAAACAATACTTTTGCCAGATCTAATCCCTGCATCAGATGGGGTAAGATATTTTCAACTTTTTATCTGATGTTTAATGATATTTAATGGGAGTATTTTAATAACAAAAATATATTTTTAGACTAAACTTCAAAAAAAAAAGAACCTAAAATATGCCTTTAAAAGCTACCAGCAAAGTGACAGTACTGTAAGTTCAAGCTAAAAAACACTTTTGGTTTATTTCTATTTAATTATTTTTTAATTTTTATCTAATTTATTTTTGTAATAAACAAGCGTATAGTCCATCTGGCTGTTTATGGTCACTGCCGCCAATGGAAATCTGTAATGAAACGAGATTAGCGCATTGCTTGCGTTCGGCCCGTTGCTAGCCCTGAGGGTTAAGTTCAAGCGTCTAGAAGCATCAAGTTTGCTTTACCTCCGAACAACCAGAAACGCTTAACACTACTGTAATTAATCAGAAACTAGGTCTATTTACTAGCTTTCATTTGTTACCCATAGTATCGTAATAGAAAAAAAGTCGTGCCTCCCGCCTCTCCCCCTTTTCGTCTACTTCCAGGCGCCATTTTTAAAATTTAAACAGCCTATGTCACTCTGCAAACTGAGACGATTCTAATGATATGTCACACGTGATAATCTGTAAGCCGTTTGGGCTGTAGCGCGTTCGAAAGAAATAGACATACATACATACATACATATAAACATACGTACAATACATACACTAGAAAAACATTATAAAAAATTACTTTAATTTCTTATTTTAATTGTTCTCAACAGATATGCGAGCTGGTCGGTGGCTACCTGGCCGGCAGCCTGTCAGTGATGAGCGACGCGGCGCATATGCTGAGCGACTGCGGGGGCTTCGCCCTCGCGCTGCTAGCGTTCCGGTGCGCGAGACGACCACCCACGGCCTCCATGTCCTATGGGTATCGAAGGGCTGGTAATATATTTTTTACTGTAATAAATTAACCCTGGATCTATTGTACTCTTTAGCCCAAGACCTATATTACTTAAAAGCTATATGTTAAATTATAGTTGAATAAAATAGTTATTGATAAATGTTGCATCTGTAAGATTAGAATGATTATGGTCTCCTTGAGGATTTTTCGCGTGATGAATTTCATGCTTTTCATTGAAAGAGGTGGGATGCTTAGAGTGATGATTTAGAGTCTGTCTGTCTTCAGGTAGAGCCTCTGTTCTATATGAAGTTGTGTAGTTCGACTGGAGAGGTACCACCGCCAGACTTGTTTCTAGCGTGAACCTGTACTTGCGTTCCGGAGGAAGGGTGCGTTTGCCGGCTCATTTATATACGAGGCGACCATCTCAGGCCTGGTGAGTAGCGACGCATCTGTGATCCACTTCAGATGGAACCCCAGTTCTATATGAAGTTGCTTACGGATGTCCACAGGCGGCAGAAACCCTTTACTATCAGGTGGATCGCATGCTTATCGCTACTTCAATAAAAATGTTAATCGACGAATGACCATTTACCATCAGGTAGATTGCATGTTCGTTTGTTATTTCAATCTGATAAAAAATAACCATCAAATCATTTGCTTTTTCTATCCAGAGGTTCTCGGAGCGATGGTATCAGTGATCCTCATCTGGGCGCTGACAGCGGTGTTCGTGTACATGGCTGCCCAGCGTATACGCACTGACGACTATAGCATCGACCCTGATATGATGATGCTGGTCTCCGGCTGCGGGGTGGCCTTCAACGTGGTCCTCGCTATGGTGCTGCACGGCTGCGCTTCTGATATTGGTATGATTATATATAAGTTTGATTCAGTTGCTCAATGTGCGGTGGTCTGTCGGCCTTGAATACAACCATTCTGCCTGTTCCTGTGAATAGAGTAAGATTTATATGTCTTGGAATCGGATTCTGAATGAAATGACAAGATTCTTATAGTGACACTGGTCTGATATATATTGTGAACTTCAATACACTGTTCCCTATTTAAACCAGAACACAGATAACCATTACAATAAATTGACAATAACTATAAATATATTAAATATAAGTAATAAAAAATTAAAATGTTATACTAAATATAATTAATCATACATAAAATAAATCAATCAATCATCCCTCTCCTTCGAGACGTCTGCTAAAAAATAACAATCGTTTTTATGGTACATTCTTTATTGCAGCTCATCACCACAGTCACGGCGGCGCGGCGTGTGCGCACGCGCATGCTCACGAGGCGCCGCGGCCCCGCTTCCGGCTGTTCCGTCGCTCGCGGGACCGAAAGCACGCGAACGGCGTCGTCAACGGCGACTACGGCATGAAGGACCTGCCCGGCGCGGAGGCCGCTGTTGTCACGCCGAGGGCTAGGTGAGGCCACGATGGAGTATTGGTTAACTATACTGTTAATTGAGCTGTGCGGTGTCATGGGCAGTGTGTATTGAAAGAGCGTAGGATTACATCACGAAAACCGACGCCGTTTTCATGCTTGCAATCCCAGGTGGCTGTTGACAACGGCGACTAAGGCATAAAGGAGTTAATGGGCGCCGAGTTGGCTGAACTTGATAAGCTATATGGTGTCGGTGAGCTGTAGGGCGTTAATTTCTGTAAGAAATTTGCAACAGTACTTAAAAATATCGAAATACCACTCATTTTCACTCCTCTTTACAGAACTAACGAGTGACAAATAACTAATCCTAATTAAGGACATTCGTTTTTATATTTTTGCGTATTCCTTCCCACTATCAAGACAAGACGTCTTATAAGATTAGTGCTGCCATCTCGATAACGAAGATTAATCTGCTTAATGATAGTGTTACAACGCCATCTAGCTATAAGTAAGAATAACAATTCGATTCTTGCATTCACATTTTTTTATCGGATTAATGTCGCAAATGAGCATGCAGTCCATCTGATGGTATGTGGTTTCTGCCGCCCATAGACATCTGTAAGCAACTACATATAGAACAAGGGATCTATCTGAAGTCGACTGAGATGATCGCCTCATATATAAGTGAGCCGGTAACCACACCCTTCCCCCGAAACGCAAGAACTGCTTCACGCTGGAAATAGGTGTGGCGGTGGTACCTAACCGGTCGAGCTACACTGGTTCTACCTTACAAATTACTACTTACCACGTATTCCAGGAACATCAATTTGCGCGCAGCCCTTATCCACGTGATCGGCGATCTAATCCAGAGCTGTGGCGTGTTGCTCGCAGCCGTCGTCATTAAAATTAACGTGAGTTTAGCTTATCAACTTAGTGGATGTTACACATGTGTGGGATTAAACTCATCAAAAAAAAAAAACTGAGAAAATATATGTGAAAATATGGTGCTTACCTTTAATGCCTACGGATTTAAAGAAGGAGTCTGGAATTGTGGCGACCTCCCGCTACTCATCAACAGATGACGTCATCGTATTCTGAAACGCGCTATCGGAGTTTTCTCAACATTGTGCATATATACAAGTTCCGAACAGAGACTGTCGGAGCACGGCCGCTCCCCAGGCATGATCACCTAGCCTGGCGGGAGATCTCCCTTTGCCAAAGGAATAAATAGAAGGAAATAATAGACTAAATTAGTTACGATATACATGCTCACTTTGTATGAAGATTTTTTCTTTTCTCTATATGTTATTTTCCCGAGCCTTGAAACCTCTTAAATCCCACCAATTTGGGGGCCCTGACCCCTCTTATACCTCAACACCTCTTACCTGAAATCCATCACATCCAAAACTCACCAATTGAGCTTTATAGTTGCCGATAGACGTAATTTTAAACCAGTCACCCGTAAACCAGCCACTTCAACTCTACATATTGACGTTTGTACCCAGCCGGACGCGAAGGTGATAGACCCGATCTGCACGTTCGTGTTCAGCGTGCTCGTGCTGCTGACGTCCGCGCGCGTCGTGCGCGACGCGCTCGCCATGCTCATGCAGGCCGTGCCCAAGGACTTCAGGTGACCATACTACTTATCCTGTTGTAAAGTCCTCAACTGGAAGTACTTACTGTACATATATAGATTAGGACTATAATTGCAGGCAAATAACTAATTTACCTACAGCAGTCTAGATTTTTTAAGAGAAAAAATAGATTAAATAATATTCAGTAATTATGGGCGTAGCTATGTTAATGATATAATATAAAAGTAGTAACATACAAAGTAAAAAAATATGGAAAATTATTATTTTTTTATCTACAATAAGTGCGGGGTTCGGAATAAATCATCTTTCGTCTATGCTAAGAGGGACCCCTCTTTATGATAACATAATTGTACACAAAATGAAATAACTTGATTTAACATGCGATTTAAAAGAGTGTAGTGTTTAATTGAAAGTAAAAGAAATTGAATTGACAAACTGTTGTGCAATAAATAATTTTATCCACTGACTTAACTGGAACTTCATTATAATAAAAAATTAATACGATTCAGGTACCGCGAGTGCGTGTCCGCGCTGTCGTCGATCCCGGGCGTGCGGCACGTGCACTCGGTGCACGCGTGGGCGCTCTCCACGCACCACACCGTGCTCTCCGCGCACGTCGCTATCGGTGAGTGTGTCCCATGTGGCCAGGCACCACCAACAACCACCAATACACATATTATTTGCATTACTAAAGTGATGCAAATAATATGTGTATTTTATGGATACGAGTTGCCAATGTTGCTATATACTAAACCTAACGTATAGGCATACGGGCCACCTGATAGAAAGTAGTCACCGTCGCGTATGGATATTTGCAACACCAGAGGAGTCGCCAATGCATCGCCGGCTTTGAAGGCGAGCTCTTTTCACATCCTTACTACTTACAGAGAGTTGCCGACGTTCACTACGAAGCAGATTCATAAGATATGTTTCTTGTGTGCAGATGATTTAACGGAGTGGGAGCCGGTCCTGAGCCGCTGCCAGCGGCTGGCGCGCGAGCTGGGCGCGTCCGCGGCGACGTTCCAGCTGGAGCGGCACCGCGCGCAGCCCGCCTGCCGCCAGTGCCGCCAGCCCGCCGCCGCGCCGTGACAGCTCCGCACGCTCAGCCGGCGTGCCAGCGGTGAGCGCCCAGCTGTCTAGTGTCGCCGCACGTCCAGCTGGAGCGGCGCCGCGCGCAGCCCGTGACAGCTCCGCACGCTCAGCCGGCGTGCCAGCGGTGAGCGCCCAGCTGTCTAGTGTCGCCGCACGTCCAGCTG
>DWNE01009161.1:0-11077 GCA_018249875.1 Cecropterus toxeus | reverse complement strand
GGCCGGGAATCGAACCCGGGACCCACTGCGCGTCAGACCGGTATGGTGACCGCTCCGCCACGCGGGTCGTCAATGTAAGGTATATATATATATATATATACTTGTGTTTACTTTTTTGAATGGTCGGTAGTGTTAAATTTTGGGTGGTAGTTTATTTTGTTAGAAAGAAGTAGCAAACGAGCACGCAGTCCACTTGATGGTAAGTGGTAACAGCGCTCTGAACATCTATAAGCAACTTCATATAGAATTATAGAACAGTGATTCTATTTAAAATCGATCAATGATGCGTTGCTATTCCTAAGGATTAAGGTGGTCATCATACATATATATAAGTGTACCGGTAAACAAATAAAAGCTGCTAATAGGACCTATTTTGAGTAGCCTTATTATCAGAAAGATTCCAAAAACTGCGACCATTTTTTTTCTTTTTTCATTTTTTTTGCGACCTATTTTCTATTGTAGTATCTAAGATACTCGTGTATTTATTGTTAAAATATTCAATTCATAAATAAATTCAACCAATTAAAGTGAATCAAACAAAGAATAAGAACTATCTGTTCTTAGATAGTCCGTAAATACACACTAACCACCAACACAGGTACCTGCCAATACCTAACACATTTAGCTCAGTGCGCATGCTTTGTCCCCTGTCCCCCCCCCCCCCCCCCCACCCCCCCCGCCTCACCCCTCCGTTACCCTACTATAGCCGAGATTATAAATTCATGTAGGGTATCAGAACAAAGGAATATCTTTTGGTGTTATCCAATCGTTCTTGAATTTTAGGGGTTTAATTTTGTAGATCTTTGAATGTAATTTGTTAGTGTAATTGTTTTAATAGTTAATTTATAATTTTAATATATTTAGCAACTAATATGCGTATATGTGTATATATTATGTATGGTATGTAATTACGAAATATAAAAAGAAAAATATAAAGAGATGTAAAATAAAATAGGAAAAGATAAGAGAATGAAAAGAAACAAAAAACAAACCTTAATACGCCTGTTGATGTTCTGTAAGAAATATTAAATGGCAATAAATAAAAGGTAGGTAAAGGGGATTGAAAATAACAAAAAGGAAAAGAATGATTAATCAACTAATTCCGTTGTGCAAGTTTGCACAAAACAAATCAAAACGAGTTTTGAGATTTAACTAATAAGTTTAAAATCTGAAAAAAATAATTGTCAATCAATACTAATAAGTTCTTTACAATTGTAATATTACTACGTCGGCTAGTTTCCTGTGTTTATATTTATTTAACTTTTTATACTGTTTCTTGTTGTAGCGTATGATACACCTTACAAAGGACTATCTTGTCATTAAAATATACATAAGTAGCCATTTCGGGGACAAATTATCAATATTCTTGAGCTTTACCATCATGAAATTTATTCATCTAAGGCAAAGATAAAGACATCTAAATTGCATATACTTATATTTAGGTACATGAGCTTCATATATCTAATTCTTCCCGCAGTGTGTCATGAAATTTCCATAGAATCTGGTTGCTAGTAAACAAGAAGCGCCGACAGACAGACTGACGTCTTCAGCTGACACCCTGTCTCTTATCCTGTTAGATTCCGTAAATTCCACTATCAGATTAGATTGTTAAATATTTTGTAAGATAGTATAGGATAGTTCTGTAGGCTTTGTGCCATGAGTTATATCCATTCATCGTTCAACAGTTGCCAAACTTTTTTGGCACAGTTTTTGAAATAAACCACTCTCCCGCGTCGTATAATTCAATATTGATATCCACTATTCCTTCGAATCTAGTAAATAGAGTCATACTGAAATATTCATATTTTGACACTCGGAAAGTTTGGCAAAATTAAGCGAGAAGATAAGCTTATCGTTCACTTTATTAAGGTTGGGTAATTGCGTCTCGGAGTAAAATTATTCCACCCCGTTCTACAAACGCTTGAGGTCAGATTTTCTTACTGAAATATCACAAAAGTCTTTTTAGGTCGACGGAAAGAGACAGCTGTAGCGGGTCGAACGAGGTCTGATTTTCGCGCCTTCGCGCCAGATAAAAGGTTCAAAGTCGAGTGGCGTCCTCGCGAGACTCCAGGGCGCTGTGATAAAGGGCGTAAAGCGGAACCCGGTTACGTTCAGCTCGTTCCCGGGCCCGGGATCGATGGCGCTGCCTTGTATCTGGTTTTTTCGGACACTATACCAACCGGGAGGGGTGAACGAACGGAGTTATGTAAGGCGAGGATCGATACGGGGCGACATGCGCGCACCCCTGCCCGAAGCCTGGCAATAACGCTCGCGCGCGCGGCCTGAACGGACGTGCCGTATTTTCTTTTTACCGCGTTTTTCGTTTCCCTTTCGTTCTTTCCGTTTATGATTTAAGCCACCATGTCGAAAGGCGACGGTGAACAGCAAAACGGCTCCGGCGAGGAGTCCAAGACCAACCTCATCATAAACTACCTGCCCCAAAGTATGACGCAAGAGGAGATCCGGAGCCTGTTCTCCAGCATCGGCGAGGTGGAGTCCTGCAAGCTGATCCGGAACAAGGGCGCGGCCTTCCCCGATGCGCTCAACCACGCGCTGCACGGCGGCGGCCAGAGCCTCGGCTACGCGTTCGTCAACTACCACCGTCCCGAAGACGCCGAGAAGGCCATCGCCACCCTCAACGGACTCCGCCTACAGAACAAAACCATCAAAGTGTCCTACGCCCGGCCTAGCAGCGAGGCCATCAAGGGCGCCAACCTCTACGTGTCCGGATTGCCGAAGACTATGACGCAGGCGGAACTGGAGCGCCTCTTCAGCCCCTACGGACGCATAATCACATCGCGCATTCTCTGCGAAAATTCAGGAGGCCGGCCTTTCACCGGCGGGGAGCAAGGATTGTCTAAGGGAGTGGGATTCATCCGCTTCGATCAGCGCGTGGAGGCGGAGAGAGCCATCCAGGAGCTGAACGGAACGGTGCCAAAGGGAGCCACGGAGCCAATCACGGTGAAGTTCGCTAACAACCCGAGCAACAACGGCAAGGCGCTGGCGCCGCTCGCCGCCTATCTGCCGGCGGCTCTGCGCTTTCCGGCGCCCCTCGGACGATTCAGCTCAGGCAAGTCTCTCCTAGCTATCAATAAGGGTCTACAACGCTACAGCCCCCTGGCGGGCGAGTTGCTCGGAGGCGTGTTGCCAGGCGCCGTGGGATCGGAGTGGTGCATTTTCGTGTACAATCTAGCACCGGAGACAGAAGAGAACGTGCTTTGGCAACTGTTCGGCCCATTCGGCGCCGTCCAGAGCGTAAAGGTCATTCGTGACCTGCAGACTAACAAATGCAAAGGGTATGGCTTCATCACTATGACTAACTACGACGAGGCGGTGGTCGCCATCCAATCGCTGAACGGGTACACACTCGGAAATCGAGTGCTGCAGGTCAGTTTTAAGACCAACAAGATAAAGACCATCTAAATCGTCTCACGCGGCCTAGCCGGACGCTAGGACGGCACTGCAGGTGCGCACCCATACATACCCGATACGACTGCGGCCTACCACCCGGCCGCCACCGGCGGACGACCCGCCAACCGACACATAGACCTGATCATACTGTGTCTTCCCGATTAGACGACTCGCCTTCAGCGAGTCACTTTTGTACGCTAATTGTATACTAGATATTGTAATCGAGTGGCTCTCTCGTAGCTCTTTGTTTATCGCTCGCCATGTTCATCGTTGCGCAAGGATCTGGGTTAAGTGTTACGGAAATCAAAATGGCGGAACGAGTCGTGCGCATGTCCGGATAAAATGGCGAACGCTGAATGAGGAGCTACTTCGAGCGTGCAATAATATATTAAGATGGAAGAGGCATTTAATGCTAGCGATTAGCATCAGCATTACAACCGTACATATTGATAATAGTCAATAAAGATGACAATCAACTTGGCTTATGAAAGGTTGTGGTTATCGGAAAATAGGTTTCGATTTTAAATAAAGTAAAATTAGCAATAATAGCTTAATGCTATGCGCCCAGTAAGCGACCATATCTTAACTATTGTACGTACGGGCCGGCTCGGCACGAATCGATGTTTGCCAAATATTTCGACAACTGTCGCTCACTTTACTAACTATTGTAGTGCGCCCCGGCTACCGCCGGACGCGCTCTCTCCAAATAAATAGATATTATTGTTAAAGATTGGAAAATATATATTATCTATACGTATATTTTAATCATATATTAATCTAAGTAAGGATGAAAACTAATCAAAAACTGTGATAGGTTTTGATAAAATTTTAAAAATAAACGTAAAGACCTTCGCGAGAACATTCGAACGTGGCGTACGATGGGCCCGACGGCCCATCCTCGAACGAGGCGAGGCTGGCGTACGGTTGCGTGTGGCCTACGCCGCCAGCACGGTAAAGTAGGTTAGTTTTTGAGAAACATTTTGGTGAATAGAAACCAGATTACGCTTAGCTCGTAGAGGGTGTTCGCGCCCGACGCGAAGTCAGAAGATGGGGAAAATCGATTCAGCTGTTCTGGGCGACCGGGCGGGCGGGGCGAGGGGGGTGTAGGGGGGCTGCCCGGGCCGCGAGCGAGACGGCTGCGTGCGAGGGAGACGGCGCTACCGCCTCGCGACCTCCCGGGCGAGGTCCGTTCGCGGGACAATGGTGCATAAATACTAGTCTAACGATGTCGTTCAAAAATAATCGATGTCTAAACATATTTGATCAGTACCTGCTATTTAATAATGTATGGATGCGTCCCTGCGTCTATTCGAAGTAGGCTTTAATTGTCTTAGTTTAAATGAAAATTTGTATATAGAAAAAAAGTTGTTTAATTAAAATAATGATTAAAATAGTAATCTCGCCGCGTCGACACGCCACTGATACCACACTCTTCGACCGAAAAAGACCTATTGATGAAACATCGAACTTGAATAGATATAATATCGTGCCGTCCTAACGACCCTACGATTTTTGTAAAAAAATATATACTTAAATATATGTAAAAACAGTTTTGTAACATTTCAAATATTACTAATAGGTACACATAAATTACCAGAGATGGAAAAATAAAATTTACAAGTATTTATATATTTATTATAAATGTAAAACGTGCAATAATAATAATCATTAATTTAATGAAAATATATTAAAATGACTCGAGGAGACGTTGCTCAGAAAGCGTCGAAGCCGGGTTATTTACTATTTATTGTACCGGGCGAGCCACAATTTACATTTCTTTAAATTTAACAAAAACTCAAAAAAAAACGCTTAATTTAATTCTGCTTGAAAATAATGCTTTACATTCCAATTTAGTAGTGTTAATATGTTTTATTATTAGGTGTACTGTATTAATTTAGTCGAATTGCGAGTTACCGTGGAGACTCCGAATGCCGTATTAATATTATCTAATTGACGCATTTGTCAAGTAGACGTATTTCAAGAAATGACGAGTTAACGCGATTAACGAGTTAACACAAATGATGAATTAACGCAATTAACGATTTGACGTAATTAATTAATTGACGCAATGGACGTCTTCGTGACAAAAGGCGGCATTTAGGGTCTCTCCCTATACAGTAAATGTATATTTATTTTTCGGTTGAATCGTTTCAGACGATAAAACTATAGATTTAATGACGGATGAAGGGAGGTTGATGCACAAGTTTTGCAAAGCTAAATTATTAATTAATAATATATTAATTATTCTACTCTAGTATCTCTTAGGTTAATAATAGTTGTTGTGTTTTGTGTTGTTTTGACTCAGCATAAAAATCAACTAGATATCTAGTCGTTTGGTCCGCCGCGGCCGACTATTATTAATATTTAATATTTTGAATAGTTGATCGCATTAATAAATGTTACCCGTACTTAATGATTTCAACATTAATTTAGTGTATGTGCAATTAATTGTATTTTATGTCTATATTTATAATAGGTGTGCATTTAACTTTATTGATGATATTTTGTAGTAGCATTCGATATTGGGGAGATATCTTAAATTGATTTATTTATTAGGGAAATATATGAGGCACTTATCCACATTTGAATGTGAGGAGGCGATACAAGTTCCTTTGGTGAAGATAGAAACGGGTATAACGGGATATTATTTTGGATGTAACCTATTGTTCCGGATCATTTTGCATTCGTTTACACATTATTTATATAATGTACGTCGTTTGGATCGAAACAAGAACACCAAAGTATTTAATAAAATCATCGACTTTTTAGATAATAAATATTGATATAATAATTGTGAAAATGCAAATATTTTGGATTGAAATGTTGGTTAGGATTTCGGTAGGTATGGTCACTTAATGCGGACTTATTAGTAGAATGTTTTGTGCGTTCCCTTCTTCTTTCGGTCATAATTATTAAAATTAATAATAATTATAAATAATTAATAGTGCTCAATAGCATAGAGGGCGTGAGTCCGAATTTAGTATAAAAACTGGAGAAGCAATAATGAATATTTGTGAATTTTTAAACCATACAAACGGGTAGGTACGCTACAATATAATTAACTTAATATTTTTGTATGTATTTTAAAATATACTGTAATTCATATCTTCATAGTTGTAAGCGGCCGACTTACAAAACGTTCTACTAATATGACGTGATTAACGCATTTATGACTGAAGTGCATCAGATATGGTAGGAAACTTAAAATGAGCAATAATATAATAAGACTTAAGGTATTCGTGTAGTTAAACTGCTTCCAATATTTCTGCCCACTTAAATTGGGCGTTTTCCAAATATTATTTGGTGTTATTGGACAGTCATAAAGGCGTTAAGCATCGCAGTCGTCTACAGTCCATGATCTCGTGGGTCTCGTGGAGCCACGTAAACCCCAGGAAGTGACTAGGGACAATCTGATTATTATCAATAGCATAACGGCTACTTTTTGAATGGTGTTTTGATGCATTTTTTAAGAAATTAAAAAGTAATATTTAAAAATAAACGTAATTAATTGGCAACACAGAAACAATACTCTAATACGCATAGGCTAATTAACATTGAGGCTGTGAAATTAGCAAAAATAAAATAAAATACACGTGGCGATTGATCGTATATAATAATGGTATGCGTAAGTGGAACCTCGCTGTGGGGATAGATTTTTACTCTAGCAGAAATGAAATTTGAGTGAGTTACGCGCGCGTTTTTTAGACATTTGTAATTGACGTTAGTCAACGCGTTCGACGCAACGCATTAACGAGTCGACGCACATCATTAACGAGTCGACGTTACGCATTAACAAGTCGACGCGACTCAGATGTCATTTCTCCTCTTCATTCGTCGAGTGGACTGTCGCGCACAACATGATATGGTTGATGGCCCATATTTAATAAGTAAATCAATTGACAATTCCGACGAAAGCGTGAAGTGTTGACTGTCCAAATTGAGTTTGATATAATAGTGGGGAAGCGTGTAGCATTTTTTATGCAATCGTAAGATGCTTATTCATGATAGGTGATAAGGAATGGCCTTAGTCTCGGGCATGCACAAA
This sequence comes from Cecropterus toxeus, assembly GCA_018249875.1. NCBI lineage: Eukaryota > Metazoa > Arthropoda > Insecta > Lepidoptera > Hesperiidae > Cecropterus > Cecropterus toxeus. The sequence goes on along the minus strand of DWNE01009161.1, from coordinate 3,621 downwards.
GCACAAATTAAAGATGGCCGAGCCCTACGCGATTCCCATAGTTAAGACACAAATTGAAGAAATGAAATCTTCCATAGGAAATAAATACGTAAGTTTAATTGTACTGAGCGTCGAAATAATTCAATCGACTCGTGCTACCATACTCGATGCGACTTACTCTAGTCAAATGCTCAATAATAAATATAGCATCTAGTATTGTGCCACAGCCGGAATCGACGATCCGCGAAGCGCCCTCTGTCGCCGGACAGTCGGTTGGAGTATTCCGACGTGGCAGGCAACTCGAGACATCGACTAAATGTGTTACTATTACTTCATACGTCAAAATGCTAGAAAGATAATAAATTTGCATTGCACAACACCTAATCTTCTGCCGCTACGGCTATCGTTGTAAAATTATTACACATAAAATAAACTACGTTTGCTCATCAGGTACTTCCTCGTATTTTGGAACCGTTTCTCTAGTTTAGCTTTAGCGTACGTCGTTAATAGTTTTATAATGTATAGCCTGTGGTGCGGCTTGCCTTCCTATCGCATGGTCATCGTCATAGAAACATACGGTGTTGTTTAACGCGCGTTCCTGCTGCGGCTGTTTCTGTACTTACCTATATGTTAGTGACTCGAAGTTTATCTCCTTAACGTTTAGTTCCATCTATCTCGTCTTCAATTTTTGCATTTTCCTCCTCAGCCGCCAGCAGTTGTTCCCGAACTGCACCCTGTGTCTACGCATACAATCATCATAGACAGTGAAAATCTAAAATACCGGAGCAGGCGCTATTATAACTTAAATTAGGAACACCGACAACGGTGAACGGCAGATTTTCAAGAAATCAATGCATCCAAAAAGGTTTACGCAGTTGGCTAAGAAGCAAGTTGCAATAAATATGTAAATAAACAGAGAACGGCATCGGTCCAGCTTCGGGTGAGCTAATTGTATCCAAATAGTTTCGAATTAAAAATAAATAAAAAGTAATATCATGTAATATCAATTTCACTGTCTATTTATTAGGTTATCGTTTTCGGTGTTGATTCCTCTAATTAACTGCACTGTACAACGGTTTGTTTCCATTACGCAAATTTTTTTAAGGCTTTTTGGCTGGACGTTCGCCGAAAATGCTCCAGCGAATATTTGAATCGAACGTTCGAGTATCGCGAATGACGTGAAGGTGGAACTTAATCGAAACTTAATCGGATATCAGAGACGCCAGCTCATTCTTGGAAATAGTCCGTTAAAATTTTCAGGAACTATTAGGATCGCATCTTAGAATCGACGAAATAGGCGCGTCTTCTTCGGGAATACCTAAGCTTCCGTGCCTATGCGTTGGCGATTTGAATCGATATTGGCTCATTCTGGCGGTTGATGGTCTCGTGACGGAAACAAGCCAACAGTACTGTGCAGAGTAGCATGTGATACTCTTAGTCATAACAGTAGTCAAATATTCATTCATATTCCCATAAGGTAGACCGGATCGAACTTGGAAGTTAGAGGTCTTTCCGATTCACCCCGACTTCCAACTGTCTTGAGTGTTAAGGCTAGAATAATTAGTCAATGCATCGTAAGATAATAAGAGTCTCAAGAGCAAAGTATTGTTAAGTATTTTACCAACAGCGTAAGGTGTACTAGACAATGGAAGCAATGATATTTATTATTATAATAAGATTATGAATCGGTCAGCCAATCTCCTCGTTCAAGCTAGCTGACATCACTTTGATACAAATACGTATTTTATAGTGAAAAAAAATTTTTGAAAAAAAAATACTTAAAACACTTAAGATCTTCCGGTATTTAAATCAATGTTGACGTTTCTTTTGTCTTTTTATGATTAATTAAAATATTAAGATGTAGGTGTCTGTGTTGATCTATAACAGATTTAGTTGATATTGTGGTGACAAGGTGGCCACGGCTCTCGGAGGCGTGCGGGCGACCTCGGGCGCTGTGCCGTCGATTGTGAATATATAGGCTCGTGTGTTTCCGAGGGTCGTGCCGCCTACGGTACCGCGTACGCCTAAGGTTAGGTATTTCTATATTCTTATTGTGTCTGTTTAAACAATTACCTCTATTTCATTATAGCTTTTGTGGAGACTATATGATTTGCACAAGAAACAGTAGTGGACATAAGATCGAAACTAAACCTGACTGTCGCCGCGTCACTTGTGAAATGCTGAGCGGTGTCGTTGTGTGTGTATATTTCACAGCGAGACGGGGCGACCATTGCCTACGAATCAGTTTTAGTGTCGTCTTAGATAAATGTTGTTCCCAATAATTTGTAAGAGAGTGTAGTTTTCCAAAATCGCAACGGGACTCGCACCCCGAATCCCAGTAGGTATTTCGAATGAATGAATGCATTTTGGAAAATTGCGCTATACCGTTCTTTCTTTAAAGTGCGGATAGAAATTTTTAAAAATACTCATTCCTAAAAATAAGCATTATTAACCAATATTTACATCTGTAGTGGTTACTTGGCTGTTTTTAAGTAATTTATTCATTAATATTTTCACGTAATTTATGTGTCTATAATTATTAATTTATTGGAATTAATTATAATTGAATAAAAAAGATATGGAAAATGTCACATTCTCTTCACTTTATACAATAGTTTTTACAATATGATATTTAATATCCTCAATGGTTGTAACTATACATTTCTTGTTCTAAATATATAAAAAACCCGAAATTTGTTTTTTTTATTTATTCACCCCTTACCTAATAACTTAATTATCTGTACACTACACTGTAATAGGCCACTGCTGGACATAAGGTTCTAAGGTTTAACTGCTGGACAAAATGGGCAGCAAAATTAAATGTGATTGGCTTTGTTGATGACGATTTTCCACAGTAGATAAATGAAATGAAATATCTTTATTCTTTGCATAGGCCTACGGGGGCACTTACAAATTGTCATTTAGAATTTTTTTTCTTACACTAACTACCACCGGATCAGAAGATGACCTCAACTGAGAAGATCCGACAAGAAACTTAGCGGGTTTGTCTTTTTCTTTGTAAAACTTTGTATTTTTTTTTTACCATCTTGTTTATTACATAGGCAATAAAAAGGTAGCTCCAATTTGTTGTCTTACATTTCACTAATCATGGGGCATGTGTGGCAAGATACGCTACACTACACTACACTTAATAAAAGTATATATTCTTTTATAACATTGATGTAACAAGCGAACATATCTGAATACCTTGTGGTAAGTCGCCACTGCTGCCTATGTCAACGCTGTAGTCAACGCTGGACAGTAGATATTAAGTATTGTCCTACCCGATGTCGTCTACAGGTGCATCGTTAATAAATAATTATTCATTTATTTATTTATTAATCATAATATTCACTAATTCAGAACAAACAGAACAGATTATTTTTGATACATCATTTTCTTACACTTTCTAAATGGTGACATACACCTGTACTTAACTGTGAAGTACACCTGTACTTAACTGTATAGCAATTGAATAATGTAATTATAGCAATTTAATAGTACCTATACAGTTAAATAATATTACTTATCTATTTTTCCTTTTTTTTATAAATATGAAGTAGCACACGAGCAAGCAGCCCACCTGATAGTAAATGGTTACTGCCGCCCATGGACATTTGTAAGCAACTTCATATAGAACAG
>DWNE01009160.1:0-11079 GCA_018249875.1 Cecropterus toxeus | reverse complement strand
GGGGGTAAAACCAATGAAGTCCGCCGGGGGAAGTCCCTCCGCCACACCTATTTCTCGCGTGAATCAGTTCTTGCGTGTCGGTGAAAGGGTGTAATCGCCGTCTCTTATAAATATGAGGCGAACATCTCGGGAGTAGTAACGCATTTGTTATTGATTTCAGGAAGAAGCCCTGTTCTATATGAAATTGCTTAATTGTCTACGGACGGCAGTAACCACTTACCATCAGGTTAATTGCACGCTCGTTGCTACTTCATTTCTACAATGTCTCGATTAGCACAATTCCTTTCTTCCCGTGGAAGTCGTAAAAAAAGTGCCTATCTATAGATAGGCAGCAGAATCTTGTATAAAATCAACATCTATTGCAATCACTACCAGATTACCAGACGATTACAATTGAATAAATCCCATTTACTGATCTCGTGCATTATAACTCTTTATCAGCTGACGGAACCTTGATGACAAAAATATTAGAATTATTAGTAGGTATAAGCATAGAATGCAGTTTATGGTTCACGGGTTTATTTACCGTATCGGTAAAATTAAGAACTAAATATAAGAATTTTATAACAAATAAAAATTATAAACAAATCATAGTAACTAAAAACGTAAGGCGAGAATAATCGGAGCAGCTAACCGCTTATTATCAAAATGCCAAGGTATTACAATAGGCCGTGATCCATTTAAAATACAAAAAGTGATCCGGTAAGCGTACTAATCCGGAGTTGTACGGCTTGAGCTTAGCCAGTGTGACACGCCGCGAGCCACTAATCCGAACAATAACCACATAGAAAATCATGTGTAAAATAACCAACTTGAATTATTATCCCCTATATCCTCATGCAAAGTGGCGACATTCGGCGAGGTTACACGAGCTGTTGAAGCTATGTTTCTGAATGTGGAAGAACCAGTAGACCAGGTTACCACCACCGCACCTATTTCTAGCGTGAAGCAGTTCTTGCATTACGGTGGAAGGGTGTTGCCGGCGCCGGTCGCGTCATATAAGTGATATGACGCGACCAACTTAGTACTCGGGAGTAGCAAAACATCTGTGATCGAGTTCAGATAGAATCCCTATTCAAATAAAAAGTAATACATAGTACATAACTACATACCATCCTCAAAAACCTTCGCCTTTATAATCGTAAGTATGATTTATGTATGTTAAACATACATTTCTAATATTTTAGTAAGTTGTCTTAATCATGCTGTACAAGGTAGTTGTTCTAAATTATATTACGACAGGTTTGTTAGTTAAAAATCGATGTAATGAGGAAGTATATTAACAGGAAGGGCAACTACAATAAAGCAATTCTACACATAAATCATTAATGTCTCTATTTTTTATTCAAACTACTGACAAAAGTAGTAATCAAAGCAAATATCAGTGATTTATCAGTACCATTCAAATCTTGAATGGTAATATTTATTTATTAACTGCTTCATAAGCATACTACGCTCATATTATCGTCGAATGCAACACTTCCATTACTAAGTATCTTCAAACATAAAACACCATGTTGCATCATAACTGACCGCTCATATAATGTTAATATCGGAAACTCACGAACTTTCATACCAATAAAACAATATAAAAACGTATTGACAATAATTTATTCAATACAAGCTCAGTGTAACATGGTCCCGATAGTACATGAACAAGGAATAAAAGCGTTTATTGATTTCGACATAGGGCCTATCTATACCAAGGTTACGAATAAAATGTATTCCATTTTAGGGTTCAATTGGGCGCCAGCGGCGAAGCTTGAAAATAAAAAATAAGTAATCACTTTGGTAGCGAGATTTCACCTCTCTGAAACTACACACGATTTAATGTACTCATTTGAAGGTTAAATTATCCATGTTCTTTACAAATTTAATTTTGGAATTGAATAAGGCGCTTCAATTCTTACATTGATGTCGGCCATGCGTTACGGCGTTTACGGCCGTTCTCTATGTGAAACCGGGTGGGCGTCGGTAATCTAGTGATTACAAGGGAATTATCGTCCGGGGAACCAAAAAAACGCATATAACTTTTCTATAAATACATAATTTGCTCGATACTTTCTTATTCTTATTCATACATTTGTTTATTCAATGTTTATCGCGTGAAATATTTGTATAGATTCCGACGAATAATCTCGGTTTATATCTCGGTTTATGCGCCTCAGCGGAGATCAGTGGAATTTATCTGGGGATATTAATTTTATTCGCCTCGTGTTGATTTCGAAATTAATACCGATTTCATTGACATTCGTCTTCATACAAGCGTGTGTTATGAACGTAGAATTTTTATTGTAATTTATTGCTGAATTCTGAATATTGATATGTAATACAAAGATATTATATACCACGGGATTCCACGTGGTATAAACGACAGACGAAAAATTACTGGATTTTTTATTGATGTGTACTGACTTGACATTGGCTCGCCGGCGCCTCGTAGATACCTACTTTATATATGTATAATTTGTATGTATGGAAACAAATCGTCTTTTAATATGCAATTTGCGAAGTTTTAAAAGTAAACAAGTACTATCCACATAACAAAACACAATACCAGATATAATCATCTTATTCCACTCCATGCCATGAAAATTCATATTTTGCATGCCACAGTAGATACCGAGGAACAACAATCGCATAGACTACAACATCGGCAGAAGGCAGTATGTAAAGAGGCTTTGTTTGTATGTAATTAGTCTGTGCAACTGTAATGTGACTTTGTGGAAGAGCAAACAATCGAATGTCAACACTCGAAGGAGCGATGACTCGGTGCGAACGCATCTCTCAGCTTGCCTTGAACTGCACAGGACAGTCGTTTTCGTTAATACATCAGACTTATTTTTGTACCACAATTGATGAGAACCTATCAAAATAAAAGAAAATTAATTTCTTAATTTATTTATTTGTGTATTCGTAATTTAACAATTCTTTGGGCTATGTCTACGAGTAACCTTTAAGGTCAAAAGCATAATTCCATCTATATCTGTACGATTTTATTAAATTGCACTATGAAAATGGCTTATAAATTTTGACTTGACTTTCAATATTAGCTATATGATATGATGACTTATATGATAATATGACATATATGACCACACTCTATCTCTCACATCTCTTCGAGAATGAACTTGTACGGATCGCTTAGCAGTATTATTTGCCCTGCTGAATTCTGATTAAAGTATCATAAAAAAGATAATATGTGCACAGACTGTGTCGTATTTTGTACATACAGTCTATTAGGGTTGGCAACATCGACCGCATATTAAAATTTAATAAATATGCGCTAGGGTCTAAATTTCTTGCGCACTTCCACGCATTGAAGAGCACGACAAACGGTCAGCCCCGGCGATTATCATTGCACAGATGTAATACGTTTGAGGCCATACAGGTGGGACGTTGCAGAACAAACAGTAGGTCTAAGCACTCACCTTTGTAATAATAATAAAACGCTTTCTACATTCACACCCCTACACTAGAATTTGTCACATGTGCCTTAGAAACAAATACACAAAAACCCATAGAAATGCACAAAAACGAATGTACAATAACCCAGTAAGAATAAAAATTAATCATTGATCATTAATTATCGTATCAATCATCATATCTCTTTCCTAGGATCGAACTTGTACCTTTCCTTCACTCAGACCGGTATTCTGATCACTGCCACGCCGACCACCATTGTAAAGCACGTGCAAATAAACGTCAGCTATATGATATGCCATTTCCATCATGTAAGGCCACGCTTCATTACGGAGCATATGTCGTTATCGTGCAATAATCTCAGGAACAATAACCACTGTAAAAGATTTCTTAGTAATTAGCGTTAAATCTCTTAGTATGTAAGTATGCTCTGAAGCATTTCATTGATAACATACACAATTATCAGCAATTCACATTCTTACGGAAAATAGGTAACACACTGATCTACATTCTGGTCTACTTGTTACAACATCGTATATTTAGAGTTTATATAGAGTTGATCTAGTCAATTTTATTATAATCTAACCAGACAACGCTTAGCTTATTGTATTCGACACTTTCCACTGGAATTGTTTCTTCATGGTTTTTTCTTCCTTTTTTGTAGTTTTATATATTTATTTTTTTCATTAAAATACTACAAAATTTTACGATTTCGATTTACGCTTTATTGAGCTTTTGATTATTTTTGCATTAACTTAAGCTGAAACTTTGGGAACCTTTTAACCAGGAAGCCACCTTGGGAGCAGTCGATAATGGAATTAGCTATAGCTATAGCTTCGTTATTGGTGTAAATGGTAAGTAATTTCAAATACACGAACTACTCCTAAAATTGTAACTAGAATTTGAACCTCTAACCACTAGCACTGACATCTTAGCTCTTACTACTTGCTATGAAAAATTTCATTCAAGAATAAAAGATTCATTCGAAATTATTTATGATTCTGATGAAATTTTGAATAGAAGACAAATGTTTACAACAGCGTTTATAAACGCAGTCACAAGTTTCAAGTGACAAACGACGTTAGCGCGACAAATCCACGTAATATTTTCCATTATTCGCGTGTTCATAATAACAGGTAGACATGAAGTTAAGCGCCTTACGCACTGTTCATTTTGACTCTGGTATTATCTATATGGTATATAGTTCTCCTATAATAAATTTATTTTCTTGTTCTGTCTATAGTTCTCCTACAATAAATTCATTTTACTGTAGGAAAAGGGATTTTCACTTAAAGAGCAGAGATTTAGAATTATAGTCTGCTACCCTAGTCAATTTCCCCCGAACAGCAATACTTGTCGTCTTCCCGTAGATGTCATACATCTTTTTTTTATATTGTAGAGGCAGTAGAGGTATCATATAAGCGTGTAGCTCGTTCGATGGCACGTGGCTGTTGCCACAAATAGACATCAATAATCAATCCCGGATAGGGTTAAGATTAGACTCCTATTTGAGGTCGGGTATAGATGCGTTCCTACCCTTACGGACTAAATTGGCACGCCACCATTAAGTAACGCCCGCTTAACTTCCTTAAAAAATCTTTTTTAAACCACACTTTCTTTTAAAAATCACATAGCTGTTCTTAACAACAATAGGTATGGCTGTGATACCTCTAGAGTTGAATCACAAAACGTTCTACCACCTCCAAAGCTTAGCGATTACTACAATATGTAATCCAGGGTAAGGACAATGTATTACGTCTTTCTAATCACCGACACCCAACAAAGTTGGTAGGCCTCTATATAAATATAAAAAACTGTTAAATTTTCGTTCATACCAATAATTTATCATTTTTATTAACGTGATATGATATGTTAATATTCTTAAATATACGTGTTAATTAGTTATGGTAAGTGGTTACTGCCGCCCATGATCATCTGTAAGCAACTTTATATAGTACAGGGGTTCTATCTGAAGTCAATCGCAGATGCGTTGCTACTCCCGAGGACTAAAATATTTCGTACCTTATACGAAAGTAAACCGGCAACGACACCCTTCCACCGAAACGCAAGAACTGCTACACGCTAGGAATCGGTGTAGCAGCGGTACCTCCCCGGTCGAACTACACCGGTTCTACCACCTGTCTGGAATTTAGGCGTTTACGTCGGCATCCATGCTACCAAGCTTTTGTACCTTTATTCGATGGTACATGTACACACTCCTTATCGTGACTGCAGGAATGTCTTCGATAAACACATTTTGTACTCAAATCTGCATTAAGTTTATTTCCATGTCGTCGTACACCGTATGTACTGCGTCTAACACATTTCCTTGCAAATTGTTATCGGAAATAAACGACGGAAGTGTTGTTTCTCTCAAATGAAAGCATTTCGGGATCAAAATACTACGTTGTATATTTCGTTTCTTTACTTACTCGCTAAAATAAATTTTGTTCTATTTATGGCTGTTACTTTTAAAAGTCAAAATAATGGTATAGTGTTTTAAGAATTCTTTAGAAAACTGGCATTATCATATCTATGATTCCCATAAAATACATAAGGTAACATTATAACTAATAATGCAAACTGTACATCATCTATTTAACAATTATTAACTTTAATATATTCTTCATTAAATGTTATTAAAACAAATGAAAATTTCATAGAAACTTACATGATTTATGAAAATTTCTCATAATTATTATTTAATGGTAAGTAATTATACAAGCTACACATTTATTTAAGCCTTTAAGACACAATAAATGTTAATTTAGTCAAAATAAATGCTTTGTTTAAGTAATAGATGGTGAAAGTGCCATTAAATTTCGTTCCAAAGATTTTTATGATCAAATGAAAGATAGCGAAAGATTTACGACAGAAGCATTGGATAAAAAATATATATATTTTCGTCACATCAAGAAATCTCTAATACTTAATTTAATAAGTAAAATAAAATAATTTCTCCAAACGATGAGTCACTTCTGCTTACCTTAATTTTCTTCTTTATACCATTGTGCAAATAACGCACACATGCAATACACATAGTACATGAGACGTACTCCATACAGAACGAGCTTCCGCAGTCATCTGTGATCGGTATCGATCATCTTCCGGTGGATACCGGAAGCCGATCACTGGTTCCGCTCCAGAGGTCTATAAAAGTTTTTGCCAGGTGGAAGGACCAGTATAGTCCGAGCAGGAAGATACTACCATTGCGCCTATTTCTAGATTGAAGTTGTTCTTGCATTTCGGAAGACGAGTTTGGTTTGCGGCTTACTTATACATGAGGCGACCGTCTTAGTCCTCGAGCGTAGCAACAAATCTATGATTTACTTCAAATATGACTCTTGTTTTGTATAAAGTTGCTTAGTTAAGGATGTCAGTCTGCCGGCGTTCACATCCAAAGAAATGCGACACCGCGATTTATAGATGTAGCGGTGGTAGTTCTCAGTTCAAAGTATAACAAACAAACAACAGTTCAAAGTATAACAAAGTATAACGGTTTACCAAATTTCGCTTTTTATACTCTTACAAGATTCTCCATTAAAATTTTTCTTCCAGACAAAGTCAAAATAAACATTTATATTCAAACCAATAGTTATTTTAACTAGAGCAGACCTTATAAAAGAGATGGAATTCAAGAAAACTTTTCAACGTGAAAATGAAATACGTTACCGAGCGTAGCAACTTCTACGTGACTCCATATTTGACTATTTTCCTTCTGAGCTTAAAATAGAATAAGTTAATTTTTACTTTTTGAATATAAGGAAAATGTTTCACTACGTTCGATACGTAGTGAAGTATGAGTATGTAAAATTATGAATATTATTAAACAACTTAAGAACAATTTTTAAGTTAATAACAACTAATTGATATATATATTACCAAATAGTTACGCAAGTCTCGCGAACTACTCCTTGACTATCAAACCGTATATTTTATGAACTTATATTTTCTGGCTTAATCTTTGTATTTTTGCTTTATACCATTACATATAAAGTTAAAATGATGGCGTAGATTTAAGAACTTTATAAATTACGATCCAGAGAAATTTCTGTAAGTTGATTGTAATGGAAGTAAAAAACATAAACAGATACTCGTAATAAGTAATAAGTACTCGCGCACTATCTCTCGGTGGAACGTGTAACCAAGTTACATGTTTTTCACGAAAAGTCGATATCAGCGCTGCGACATGGAAAAACATGAGAAAACTTGCAGAAAGTACGTGCGTTCAGATTATACTGCAATTTATGTGAGCACCTTTAAACAACAACGTGTCGTAAAAACACAGACGTATAATTAAAGTACATTTATGGTCCTTAAAAAAAGAAAAATATCACAATTATATAATAGTAATGAAGTCGTTGAAAACAACGCTTTTTATCTCATTTGTAAGTAGACCCTGTAGCTCGGGATTAGGATAAAGAGACGGTGTCAACTATTCATGGCCATCGTGAGAGGTGAATTTAGGTACTAGGGGAAACCTGATGGCGCGGTTAAGTATAATGCCCTCCTGAGCAAAGCTCGAGAGGAGCACCACGCTAAGGAGACACTCGCGTGTTTCAGACCCCAGGATATCCCCCCATCCAAAAAAAAAGGTGGTCTAGAAACTAATATATCTTACTAATTATTTCAATGCGAAAGTTTGTTATGATGTATAGCTATACATCCTTACAAACCACAAAAACTAAAAAACAGATGTTTGTTAGTCTTTCACGCAAACTTGGTAGGATTTGGCTGACCATTGGCACACAGTTTATAACCTAGATTAATCCATAGGATACTACCATGGCTGTCGTGACCAAAACAGGCAAAGCCACGGCAATAACGTAGTATTATATAAACACTATAAACCGACTATGTTATCAGTAAATTAATGTACTAAAACCAAATAAAAAATTAGATGCAAAATGTTACGTCCAATAATTTATATACAATACGAAATTCAAATCACATAAAAGGAAAATTCAAACACGAGCGTCCTTCTCCCATTTATAAATCATGCAAATGCACTCAAGAATTGTTATTTAACAAACACTTAGAGATATGAAAAGGAAATCAATCAAAGCAGTGTACTTCTTATGCGTTGATAAAACAATTTGCGTAGTTAATGTTAATCAATGTTATAAATATTACTATGGGGCATTACCTGCAATGTTGACTGATTTCAGGTCAATTCGAGCTTATCTATTCTATGTAATAGAATGTTGCAATATCTAATTGATTTATTGCAATCCCACGATAAATCTTCTATGAAATTGATTATTGATTTCAATTGCAACACTTCTCAAATGCTATAGTACGCATGACAACAAAAAATATTTATACTTAAATTATTACATTTTAACTTTTTTTGCCGGTTTTTCTTCATAAATCAATAGCTAAACCCCTTCCCAGCCAATGGTTATTATTTTACTTTGACAAAGAATCTAGATAAATTCGATAAGAGATCGAATCTCAATAAAACCCGAAGTTTCTTCTTCTCACTCCTTTTATCTAAGATTTTTTTGGATTGAAGTAGCAAAGGATCATGCAGGCCACCTCTTGGTAAGTGGTCACTGCCGCCCATGGACATCTGTAAATAACTTCATATAGAACAGTGGTCTATCTGAAGTCGATCACAGATGCGTAAGTACTCCCGAGGACAAAATTTTACTATACATTGAATTATATAAAACTGAACATATATAAAATTAAAATTAATGTAGCAAAATTCAAGTCTCAATCAATGCCAAGATAATTATACTTACTGTTTGATTTATTGTTTTTTATCATCTTAAAAGACTGCGTCTGTTTCGTCTATTACAATACATAAAAATAAAAATTGCTCAATCCTCCATAGTAAGAGCATCAATTTTAATTATTCAATCAAGCATAACTAACGAACGGCTTGCAAGTAACATTCAAACGATCACAGAACAAAGCAAATGTAACATTAAGTCAATAGCCTTATAAAAACATGAGCTAGAGAAGAATTCGTGTATAATGGCGATGTTGTGGCAATGATGGGCAATAAACAGGGCCACAGTGGTTGCCGCCAATCTGTGCTCGAATAAATTTTAATATAAAGCACTTGTGATATAGTTCTATGAATTCTCATATTAACATGTTTTTATAGCGACCGTTAAGCAACTTGAGTATGATCGTAGGGGGTTCGTATTGAGTGCATTTTATTTTTATGTACCTATATATATTTTCCTGGTATTATTTACCTAATAAAAGTAATGATAACTCATAAGGCTGCATTATTTCTACATATTGTAATAGTTGTATATACCCATAATGGCAAATCTAAACTTAAAAATTTAATTTTAGATTTGCCATTTAATTAAAAATTATTCAAAGTAACACGGACTTGTTTTAGCTTAGATAATCTATTATAAATGTTTTGTGATAAGTCGATGTTATATGTAAAAAAATAAGGTTGTCGATAAATTACTCATAGAAATTATTTGAACATAAATACATTAACTTACCCTTTACAGGGAATCATGCTTATTACCGCGTCTTCGCATGCTTCGTTCACATTTACTACAGTAATATCTCATATGTTAATCCAGATCATAACCTATCCATGACCCTTATTTCAGGGTCATCTCACTAATGGTGAGATGACCCTGAAATTAGGCTCATTCTGCATATAAGAGTAAAAAAAACATACGTATAATATCAGTAAGATAAAATACACACAAAAATTTCATGTCTCCGATTAAATGTAATATTTCCTATATTACATTCGAACAACATTCATATAATCAGGCTATAACTGACCAACTTTATCAATACAAAATTATTATATTCAATAGCGAAAATTTTCCAATAATATGAATAGACCCCCTGAACCGGACGAAAATTAATCAATGATAATCGATTTACCTACAGCGACGCCAACGCACCCCAGTCACACGAGCCCCATGCAAAATGTCCAACTATTACACCCCAAATAAATAGGAAACGAATTTATTTCCAACGAATTGCTCCATTTCCGAGCGAAACAGACTCAATCCGTCACGGAGTGGACAAATTGTCGGTTAATTATCCACAAATTGCACACAGAATACATTTTAAATGCGACAATAAATTCTCTACGAAAAAGCTAACCGTATAATCCGAGAGTTGCCATTCATTATCACAACTAAATACCAAAATATAGGACGGGATATTCCATTGTGGTCAAATAATTTTATAACAAAATTTTAAATATAATGCCATATCGTCCAGACGGCATATGGCATCTGCTCCTGAGTTTATAAAGGAATATATTTGCCACGTGTCCTTGGCACAATGGCAATAAATTGTATTATCCCGATTATTGACACAATAGGTGTCAAGCGGACGATAATTCACATAATATGCGGTGTTTGTGGGACACCGGTCGCTTATTTCCCGAACCAGTGATTCCGTTTGGTGGGCGCATCGATATAACAATTAGCCTTCGGTGAATTTGGTAGTTAAATTTTGTTCAGTAAAAGATTAACTTTTATATGAAATTCAATTGGACAATATATGAACATTTCTCTTAGTAATAAGATCCCGTTTATACACTTTGGCCACGGAACCGTGGAAAGAGGAGGTATAATTCTCGTCAACCCATTATTGTCTCACTGCTGGGCACGGGTCTTCTCTCAGAGTGAGAGAGTTTTAGGCCATAGTCCACCG
>DWNE01009159.1:0-11079 GCA_018249875.1 Cecropterus toxeus | reverse complement strand
ATCAACTTAAATATCATTATGTTTATATATATTCTTATTGATGTTTATGACTAGTGTCGTCAGTAGTGTTTAACACAAAGTAATTGTAATCACCTCTAGAAGTTATTTAACTCCAGTCAATATAAGTAGTTCTTTTAATACAACAATTGAAGTAAAAATCATTAAAAAATCACTTTCGCCAATTTAGAACTGATTTTTTTAACCTTAAATCTTCCACCTTGGGTCGGCAACAAATAGCCACCAAAGCAAAACAATTCGGTAGAGAAAAAGGTATTGGACTATGCTATCGATGGCCACTTATACGTACATATCACAAATTAGCACTTCACACTGTAAGAAATACACACTGTGGTATAGGTCTGCTATACCAAGTTTTCTAGGTCTGCATCGATTTTACATACGCCTCAACTGCCATCCTATGCAAGCACTGAAGCTGGCTCGTATTATTCTCGCTCTATCATCGATGTAAAACCCTCTCGTAGAATATCTGTCTTGCGAGTATTATTGTTTTGTGAGCATTCTTATTGATTTATATGCCATTATGCTATTTTTAACTGAACTTATTCGAGAGTTCGTGCTTAATGGTACCCATTTAAATTTGAGTGATATCTGACGAGTAGATTTCGTTATGGTGATTATATTTAAATTTTATTTCTTGAGGATGTAAAATGGTTCAAAAGAGTATCGTTGTATTTCGAGGACCAATGATGTTATTATGAAACTTTAACTTAAAATAATACATAGATTAATATATCTTCACTTTAGTGGGTTTAAAATTGAAAGACTTGGTAAAGGAGATGCACTTATATAAGGCGTTCGAACTCAGTATTTATTGGTAGCAACACATCTATGGCTAATCTCTAGTAAGGCTCTGTTCTAATCTGGGGTTGATTATGGATGTCCATGGGGGACAGTGATCACTTGCCATCAGGTGGACTGCATGGTTATTTGTTCTCTATTTAAAAAAGCTTCTTTATTTTTAAAAAAGGTAACAAAACAACACTTATATATTCACCTTGTATTTAACTCATGTTTTTATAGGTGTTGTTAGTTTGATGTTTGTACAGTATCGAATATATGACAAATTCAGTTAATCACAATCCAATTATAAAGATTAATTGTGTTTTCTAATAACAACCTTGTCACTTGTAAGTTTATTTAGCAATGTCTCTAGATATACGTTTATTCAAAAATTACATTCGGCCAAATGCGAGTTAGACTCGCGCACGAAGGGTTCCGTTCCGATTATGTATAAAAAACGGCAAAAACACGATTGTTGTATAAAAGCCCCCCTTAAATTTTTATGCTATATTTTCCATATCATACACATAAATAACGTTAAATAAAAGCACCCCACGCTTTTTTTAAAATAAAATATTTTTTTTTATTCACACTATTATTAATTAATATTCATTGAAATTTTTAGCACTATTTTCTTAATTTAAATTCATTTAACTTTATTTTCTATTTTTTAGTTCGGTTTTCTAAAAAAAGCGTGTTTTTTAGTTTTTTTTAACTATTATTTATTCCTTAGAGCGCTGTTGTGTTACACTTTAAAAGTTATGTTAAGATTCACCTTTCAAACGATCGAAGGAATAGCCAAGCACTTGTGATCACCTTTAAAAGTTATGCTAAGATTCACCTTTCAACGATCAAAGGAATAGCCAAGCACTTGTATTCAACTTTAGACATAACTGATGAAGTAGCTTACAGATGTCCTTGAACGGCTATAACCACTTAATGGTAATAGTTTACATGTACTTTACATTCGCTTTAGTTCTATAGCGTGAAATAGGTCAAGTATGTCAGTGGATTTACCTAAAGGCTAAATAGGCTGGAGCCTAGGCCGGCAGATTTTAGGGGCGGCAAATATAATGCTATCTTGTCTTAGAATAAGTCCAGTGACATAGTGTGCGCGGGTTAGCATGATCTTTTAGCACGTCTTGGGGGCGGCACAATATTTAGATCTGGCGACTTTTTTGTTCCCTGACTTAAATTCCTAAATGGATGGCGACGAATAAGCTAGCCTACTGGCGGAAAATGTATAGCAAATGTATAAATCCGCCACTGGGCTCAACTTGTGTTTAACATACTTACTCAATGGATACTTAGTACTTACATACATAATAATAGGTAGGGGCAAAAGTATTTACGTATTTTGAATGTATTATTAGTAAGCAAATTTCTTTGGCTGTACTGAATGTAACTGGCTGGTCTTAATACCATTAAATGTTGACATTCTGCAGTAGCAATAAATAAAAAAAATTAGTTCCCGCCATTTTTCAATTGTTTTTCATGCAAGCAAAATGAACGTATATCACCAAAAAATTCTGTACATTTTTAAGTTATTACAAAAAAGGTAAAAATGCAACGAACGCTGCGAATAAAATTTGGATTAATGGACCTAATGCGATATCAATAACAGTAGCACAAATGTGTTTCAAGCGTTTCAAGTCTGGAAATTTCAGTGTGAAAGATGAGACGCCCTGTCACAGAATAAATTAGTGCCATCTTTGAGAAAATGGAGCAAGATCGACATATTAGTAGCTACGATATTGTTGAAGAACTAGATGTTGATCATAAAACAGTTTTACGTCACTTACGAAAGTTTGGGTAGGTACAAGAAAAAAGTACCCAAACTTTCGTAAATGACGTAAATGACTTGACATTTGGGTATCACATGATCTCACTGAGAGAAACCTAATGCAACGTGTTTCCATTTGCGATTCTTTGTTGAATCGTAACAATTCTGAACCATTTCTTAAACAGTTGATTACGGGTGATGAGAAATGGGTGACTTACGATAAGAATGTGCGAAAAAGATCCTGGTCGAAACATGGACATGCCCCACAGACCGTGGCAAAGCCCGGTCTGACTCTGAACAAAATGATGCTATGTGTATAGTGGGATTGGAAAGGAATCGTCTACTATGACCTTTTGCCACAAACTATCTACTAACTAAATAACACGCATTGTACCAAAACTACTGTTTTTTATATAAGAATGAAGTAGCAAAGGAGCATGCAGTTCATCTGGTGGTAAGTGGTTATTTCCGCCCATGGACTGTAAGCAACTTTATATAGAACAGGGGTTCTATCTGAAGTCGATAACAGGTGCTTACTTCTCGTGAGGACTAAGATGGTCGTCTCACATATATGTTTCTAAGGCGACCATCTTAGGCCAAATAGATATCTAAATGGTGAATTGAGATTTTCATTCTCGGGTGCTTGTGTATTTGTCTATGTGTGTGTCATAACACTCACAACTCGAGAGAAAATCCTGGAGTAAGGCTATGAGCGTAGAAACCGTTATTATTATTACGAATACGCTCACGATTTTATTTCATATACGATTTATTTCTTTACCTCAAAGACTCGGTATGTGTAATATAAAACCATAGGGACTATCAAATATCGACCTATGTGCCCTTACTATCTTTTCTAATTTAGAATTTGCCTTCTGAATTATCGTAAATATTTTTGTTATGTTATACTGTTACCACGTTAGTGAAATATGATTGAGATATATTATTTAAGCAGTGCTCACATAAACTAATCTAAAAAGATAGGCAACCTTGGGCGTGATTTGAAGTTGGATGGGTCAGCTTTATAACATCACGTTATGTTTGTTTGTTAGAAGAAGTAGTAGTAGTTTATGTATTATCGGGCAAAGCAGCGGGCCACCGCTAGTTTTTAGGGTTCCGTAGCCAAATGGCAAAAACCGGAACTCTTATAGATTCATCATGTCTGTCTGTCAGTCCGTCTGTCCGTTTGTCCGTCTGTTCGTCTGTCCGTCTGTCCGTTTGTCCGTATGACACAGCCATTTTACTCGGAAACTATTATGACTACAGAGTTGAAACTTGGTAGGTAAGTGTATTCTAATAACCACTTTCCGAATTGTGTACAAAAATAAAAAATATATTAAATTTAGAGGGGGGCTTCCCATACATGGAAGGGGAACTCAAACATTTTTTTTTTCATCTTACCTACTCGTGTGGGGTGTTTGTAGAACGGTCTTCAAAAATGCCATTGAGGTCTCTAGAACCATTTTTTCCCAAATTCGATCGTTTGGGAGATAAGCCCTTTCAAAGCGGTAAAATGTGTGTTCCACCTCTAATTTTTAAAATATGAGAGTGAAAAATCTGGATAAAACATATGTTATAGATGTCAAGGAAAACTTTCAACGAAAATTAGTTCGAACAAGATACTGTAGAAAGTTTTTCACATAACATAAATTTGTAATTCATACAAACACTATGAAAAACAAACTTATGTTGATAATTGGAAAACTGTTTGACTATATTTATTATTTTTTATTACAGCTATATTTTCTCGTTAAGATTTGTGAATGATAATGCTACGGAACACTTCGCCTGCGAGTCCGACTCGCACTTGACCAGTTTTTTTTATATGACGCGTGGCTTTAATTCTCAAGATTAGACGTTAATTTCCATTGCTTACATGAGACGAAGTTTAAAATCATTCTAAAAGAGACATACTTGTAATTACAAGCAACAGTATTTATTTTTCCAAACAGACTGTTCATGAAACAGATTTATGTTCCAAGCTTTAAATTGTAGTGGAGGTACTAAATAAGTGTAGCGACTTCCCGCAACTCATCAAGTAATTTATTATGATTTCTATTTTTCTAAGTGATGAAAAATATCCGCAAACCAACGTAAAAACTGTAAAAGAACCACTTGATGTTGGAGAAGCCTTTGCCTCTGAGTTATTTTTTTATTTAGAAGTATATAACAACAAGTAAAATTGAAGGGAAGAAGAAAATTATACTTTAATTAGTACACAACTAAAACCCTCGTTTAAGGCTTACTAGTTAATAAAATGTAACAAAATTTACCAAAATAATTTTGAAAAGGTTTTAACGCAAGCATTGAAACCATTTTAAGTTTTTTAGTATTCTTATATATAAAACATTTATGGTTCCTGGGTACAAATATTTAAACCTTTTACGACTTTTACGAGGGCGCATTGTATTCAAGTTTTAAGTTTAGTAATTTTTAAAAGAAATTAATTGTAAAACAAGCTTACCGATATAAACTTAAGTACATTACAAAGTTTTAATAGGATTTCAGCATTACCTGCCTCAATAATAAATACACATCTTTAATGTAAACTTGCGTTTGATTCTTCTGTTTGTTACGAATACGCGAGATTTATATTTTTATATAAATTATCTCCAAATTTCATTTTTTTATTATCAGCCTTTATACATACAAAAATATTAACGTTTATGAAATTAATCATAAACTCCGTAAGAACGTTATTGTATAAGCTACAAACAATAAAGCTATTAATAACCCACTGATTAAACGTCAATTTACCTATCAAATTTTGCTATAGTTATTCAATTAGTGTTAACTACATAGTAGACTGATCAAATTTCGATATATCTGATTAATAATAATCTTTGGAAAGTGCTCTACCACGGATGGATATCTATAACCAAATCCACATTGAACAGCGGTTCTACTTAAAGCTAATTAAAGATGCGTCGCCACTCCTAAGAAAGATAGTTATTTCATATGTTAGTCGGCATGGGTCCACACTCTTGCCTTACAGGACATAGACGTGCTGTATGAAAGACCCGAAGTGTAAGACGTTACAGTTCATTCATTCCTTGCTTCATGACTCGAAAGAATTGCTTTACGCTAGGAAAAGGTATTATAGGTACTTATTATTGCTATCATTTAAAGGCAACAGTGAAAAAGCATTTATGATGGAGTTGTTACACCGTAAATTAATAAATAACATCAATTATTTCTACAACAATTCAAACAAATAGTAAAATAACCAGTAGGTTAATTTTGAACTTAAACGGAGCACACAGCTAGTTAATATTATTCTTGACTAAAATGTGACAAATATTTATGGCAAAACAATAATAAATTGCTAAAATTTTTTATTTTATTTGCATTGTTTGTTCTATGGCAAGGTTGGCAGGCAAGTCATCGGCCTGACAATGAAAGATTTTGATTTCTAAATAAAAAGTGCTTTTATCCTTGGTCTAGCGTTTCCCCTACGAATGTATTATTTTTCTGAAAGTGAGACTGATGTGTGTGACGTGTATGCGAGTGTGAGTGAGACTCTGGAATACTTAAAATATTCATCTACGGCCCTCTCAATTTCTTTCTTTGTCGCGAAAGCCAAGTAATTTCTTCAGGTTTAAAGAGATGAAAGTCCGAGGGTGCCAAATCAGAAGGATAGGGGATCCCACCTATAACCGCCTATCGTCCAACGCGATATTACGCACCTTTTCGATGTTATCAGTAGTAAATGTAGTTTTCGGTCGCCCTTCATGTACGTCCTCTTCGAGCGATGTGCAACGACGTTTGAATTCAGCTGCCTGCTGTTTAACAATTGAGGAAGAGACTTTCTGTAAGCTTTTGTCAACTTCGGAAGAATTTTCTCTGGGGTTAACTCATCTAGCTCGCGAGGAATTTTATGACAGCACGATATATATTTTTTTCCTTTTTAACGAAACACGTCCAAGACTTAACGTTTCGACATAATATTCGAGCGGTTATGTTGAATCTTGTCACCTGGAGTAATGACAAGTGCACACAGGTAGACAACATAAAATTTCGTTGATTGAAATATCATCTCTCGGTCAGGCTGAGAACTTTTTGTCCTCGTAAGTGAATAAGTATATTTAGGTCAAATCTTACAAGTTCTACCACTTCTCAGTGTCCGATTGGGCTGAAATTTGGACTCCACCTTTGATTCTAATGACAATACAATTATAAACAAATGTAGCTCATCGAGATGGTAGTGTAAAATTGATTGAAAAATTACACTCAATCAATGAAAACTTTTTGGAGATATAATATAGCCCGAATCGTGAAAGAACTATAGGTTCATTTTATGATTTAGACACCTATTCTGAAGAGATTTTTTGACAAAAGACCTAGGAGGGTATTTTTCTTATAAGTCGCGAGCTAAAGCTATTGTATAAAATATTCTTCAGAAAATCTCGCGAAGTATTTGCCAACAGCGTAAAGGTATAGATTGCCTCGCGTCAGAATGTCAGGCATAATAGACGAGCACGGCTCCGAGGTATTTACCGCATTCTGAGGAGATTCTGTCTCGTGATTTTCTAGAGAAATTTATCCGACTACAGCATTGCTCACTTTAAATTGTATGAAGCCACTGTTTATTTCAAATAACCATCAATAGAATCCTCTTAGTTTGCAGAGTGACACAGGCTACAGATTTTTTGAAAATTTTGCCTGAAAGTAGAAGATCAAGAGGGGAAGGAACGATTTTTTTTACTATTACAACAATATCGGTATCAAATCAAAGCTTATAAATAGACCGTTCTAAAAATATCTATATTATAATCCTTTTACTTGACTATTTTCCCGCTTTGAATGAGTTTTTACTCATTCGAAGCGTTAAAATGTCATTATGAACAAGAAAAAAACACTTTAGACAGTCGTGTTATAATACTTATAAAGTCGGCGTAAAGAAATTTTGTAAAATATTTAAGGAACGTACATATTTTTTTCTCACCATTAAGACCGGCAACTTAAGAAAACTAGGAATGAGCAGTGGCCGATGTGGCTTTTTCAAGAACTAAATACTAGCATTTCGATTATGCTGACCATTCGCGTTTAATCACGTAGGCCTTGATATATTGATATTCCATATCCTTTTATTAAGCTACCATTTACCAACGTTACTGTAAAGAAAAAAGTTGGGCGTCTAGTCAAAAGGAAGCTACTCACGAAAAATCTGCTTGTTATTAATCAATGATTAAAAGTGTACTAGGGATCCTGCACCATATACCAATATACACCTGTCTTAATATTGACTGGCCTAATTTAACGGGCCTTTTACAGAAATAAAAGTATTCATTTTGCCACGAGGAGTACAATATTTCGAAGTATTCAAATATGAATACTTGTACTTTATGTAAGTATTTTTAATAATTTAAAATCATTTTTTGTAAGTTTTCAAGAAGTATGTACATAATGATGTTATCAAACATTACAATTTGTTTATTTTTAATAGCTTGCTGATATTGGCTGTTGTACTACAAGTTAATAAAAGTGGGTAGGTACCTATAAAATACTTCGTGATAAATTTCTAATATCTAAAGTTGGTACTTTAACGTTATCTAAATTACGAATATTCAATTTATGCCCATTTAAAATCAATGTACTAACTACGTAAGCCATTATACTGCTGTGACAGTGCTAGGGTTGTCAAAATGCCAGAGAAATAAATTATTTGAATATTGAATTTTAAAAAGTCATACAAAACATGATATAATGACAAACTATATAGAATATCCATAATAATAACATCCATAATATGAACTGCAAGTTTAAACTATAAAAATAACATAAATTTTAATTACAACGGCTGATCTATATTTTGAATAGACGTATCAGTTCTTAAGAGTAGCAACGCATCTGTCATCGGCATCGGTTAGGGCTGTTATTCTTTGGCTTTGTTTTAGATGTACATGGTTAGTAGTAGCCACTGACCATCAGAATGACTGTATATTTGACTGCTTCTTTCATCTTATTTATTTATTATTTAAAAACTCGAGCTGCTTAATTAATTAATAGTTCACAAATTCAGATGTTTTTTGGTGGCGAGTACCTATAACTTCCGTACCCAAATGGTAAACACGGGACCCTATTACTAAGATTCCGCTGTCCATCCTATCACCAGGCTGTATCTTATTAACTGTGATAGCTAGACAGGTGAAATTTTAACAGATGATGTGTTTCAGTTACAACAAACAATAAAAACAAAATAAAATATTTAAGGGGGATTCCCATACAAAAACATGATTCGCCTTTTGGCACGAGCCCGACTCACACTTAGCCAATTTTTAGTTTATGCATATGATATTACACAACAATTTACAATTATTACCGATGAATAAGTGGTACGATATATAAATATGTGACAGCCCTAGGGGCCTTGTGGGCGCACGATGACCTAACGCAGTCCCAATAAGACACTGCGTGCTCTTATTCAGTAACCAAGTACACAAGACCTCACTCATGTACATGTACGATAATATAAACTATGCCTTTTTAAAATATAAGGAATTTTAAACGCGGTACATCCCAATTAAATCATAGCGTTAATATTTTTTTACGACCACGCAATTAATTAAGATTTTAGATTAGTCATAATTTTATTTACTGACATTTGCATGAGTGGTATATTTGGCAAACGGTAAGCTGATGTTATAATAGTTTGTGTCATAAATGTTTCTCGTAAGAGGAACTTGTTTGACGAGAATTCAAACCTACGTGTTGAAAAGCGGTTTGTGATATACTAACTTATTAGCGCGACTTTGGCTGCGTGCTTGACCTTGACCAGACGTCTTTGGGGCATAAGCGGATAACGAAACAAAATCAAAACCATATACACATTTTTTTTCAAAATTATCTTTAGAACTAATATACTAGGACGTATTTAGAAATTAGTAATTATGACGTGATCTTAATCCGTCACTTCAATTTTAATTATTTGTATAGAATAGCGGTGTTGCATCGCGCGTTGCACGTGGTATGACGCGCGCACTTATTGTGGTTCAGTCAGCGCTAGGTCGCCGGCGCCGGCTGCCACCGAGCTGCCTCCGTGCCTGGTCGCGCAACCGCTAACCGCTTAGTCACGGCGTAAGCTGCGACTGAGCACCTCGCCATCTGTGATCTACGTACATTCCTTGTGATAATACTGTGATAGTGATGGGTTTCCTAGACGACGTGTCGTTTTCTGTGTTCAAAAAGTGCCCCAATCTCAAACTCAAAAGGAAGTTCGCGCACAGATGTAAATACAATTTACCCACTGCTTCCCGGAGGTAAACATGAATGGAATTAATAGTATACTATGAATATGTTTGACGTAAGGACCACGTGGAGTCGTTATCGCATCTGGAAATAATGTGTGTAAATAACTGCATTCAATTTAATATTATCTGTGTTTACGGTAATACGGTTATGTTACCTTTATTGAATCATTGACGTGAATCGCGACTAAGATGAGTCGATGTGAGTACCGTATGAATCGTACATAGATTTGCACTTGTGCGCGAAAACGTAAATAATTATCAGTTATCGTATAATGAACCTCATTTTCTTATGAACCAAATACGCCTAATCTAACAGTATCTGAAGTAAAAAATCAAACATTCGTGGATTGATGTTAATTATCTATATATTTAAAAGGAAATTCCAACTCACTGATTATATATCAACGCACAGCCGAAACTACTGTAGCTAGAACCTTGAAATTCGGCACAGGAGTTTCTTTTATGGTGCAAGTGAGCGATAAGAAAGGATTTTTAGAATTTAAACTCTTAAGGGAGTTAAACAGGGGTTAAAAGCTTGTGTTGAATATAACGATAGCATATAAATTAACTACGCAGTTATAAATATAGCTAAATCTACGCATCTTGTATCGATATGTTAGGTATGACGTAGGTACCTACTACATGGAATTCCGTATGTAAATTTATTTTGTTAAAATGTCACACAATTTATGGAATGATACGTGACCACACTGACAAATTGTCGCTTCACGGAAAACGAATCAAATCGGCAATAGCCTGATTTTATGAGAAGTTACATTTTATATGTTTCCTGTAATACAATAATATTTTTGTTAATCATAGAATTTTACAATTTTATTGTTTTATTGAAATTTCTTATTTATATTATATATCTAAATGTATTTATAATATTCTTATGAAAGTATGAAAATTTAAAACTGTCATTGTTTATTTGTCATTGATTTAATAAAAAAAACTATTATAAATTACTTAAGTACAAAGAAACAAGTACATTAACATAAAACAATTATGAGTTGAAAGGATCGCGTTTGCCTTCTAAGTCCTACGTCACGACACCGATTGCTACGTGAATTGTAAGTAACCGCTTATCAGATGCAATTAAAGACCTTAAGCTATTATGAACGAGTACGTACTCTAAACCTATAAAGTTTTTCTGATTAAATTCCAAAGGTGGTAAAACCAATGTAGTTCGACCGGGGAAGTACCACCGCCACACCTATTTCTAGCGTGAAGCAGTTCTTGCGT
>DWNE01009158.1:0-11079 GCA_018249875.1 Cecropterus toxeus | reverse complement strand
ATTTTTTAATTAAAAAAACAATTCCTTTCTTTTAATAAGAGTTGTTTTGTCCTAATTCGTTTTACAATTTACAAAATAAAAGAATATGTAAAAATATTCTTTTATTTTTTATTTAAAATTACTGGAATAATCAATGGATTACGACGTTTATAACGGTAAATGAAAGGAGATAATGATTGCTTAATAGCATTTTTAAGAGCGCCAAAAGTTGGTTTTTGGGTTTTTAAAACTTCATTAACTGCTTCGGTTGCTAAACGAATTGATTCATTAATAATATTTCCAGATTCTTTAACATAGAAACTTCCTCTTGAAATAATGCGTGGGGGTGTTAATAATTTATTATTTTGCGAATCAATTGAAATAACAACAGCAATTAACCCATCTTTTGATAAAATTTCACGGTCACGAACAACAGCGGTTGTTTGCCCTGATAAATCTTTTCCATCAACATAAACAGCTTCAGCTTCAATTCTTTTACCAATTGCTGCTGTTCCATTTAATAGTTCAATTTGATCACCATTAGCACAAATAAAGACATTATCTTTTGGGACATTGACACTAATTGCTGTTTCACCATGTTGGCGAAGCATACGATAGTCACCATGCATTGGCATAAAGTATTTTGGCTTCAATAGGGTAAATAATAATTTTTGTTCTTCTTGTGAAGCATGACCAGACGTATGGATTTGATTTAAAGGACTATTTTCTTGCACAATAGCACCAGCACGAACTAGTTTATTAATAACTCGTTCAACATCAGCTTGATTGCCGGGAATTGGTGATGATGAAAAAATAACAGTATCACCAAGAATAATAGAAATATGTTGATGTTGATTATTTGCAATTCGGGATAATGCTGCCATTGGTTCACCTTGGCTTCCAGTACAAAAAATTAATATTTCATTATCTTTATAGTTTTTAGCATCATTAGCTTTAATAAATGCCTTATCAGAAATTTTTAAATGTCCCATTTGACGAATAATTTTAATAATGCGATCTAAATTTCGACCAAACACTAAAATTTTTCGTCCATATTTATTTGCAATTTCAACAATATGTTGAATTCGATGAACATTTGAAGCAAAAGTTGAAATTAAAATTCGCCCCTTAGCTTTAACAAATAATTCACCAATATTTTTAATAATTTTTGTTTCAGTTTGAGTGTAACCCTCAACTTCAGCATTGGTACTATCAGCCATTAATAACATAACACCTTCTTGTCCCATATTTGCCATTCGTTCAATATCAGCACGATGTCCTAATGGTGTTCAGTCAAATTTATAATCACCAGTTGAAACAACTTTTCCATTTGGAGTAACTACTGAAATTCCAAAGGCATCAGGAATACTATGGTTAACAGCAAAAAAGTTAATTTTAAAGTTTTTTGTTTTAATAACACTCATATTATCAACTTCTTTAACAATTGTTGTTTGTTCCAATTTTGCTTCTTTTAGACGATCACGAATTAAAGCAGCTGCTAATCGTGGTGCATAAATAATTGGAATATTAACTTCCCGTAATAAATAGGGAATTCCACCAATATGATCTTCATGGCCGTGTGTAA
The DNA here is from genome assembly GCA_018249875.1 of Cecropterus toxeus. Taxonomy (NCBI): domain Eukaryota; kingdom Metazoa; phylum Arthropoda; class Insecta; order Lepidoptera; family Hesperiidae; genus Cecropterus; species Cecropterus toxeus. The sequence continues at coordinate 9,515 of DWNE01009158.1, read as the reverse complement.
TAAATAATGCTTTTATTTTTCGTTGGCTTTCTTTTAAATAATTATAATTCGGAATAACAGCATCAACTCCAAGCATTGTTGAACTTGGAAATTTAACTCCTGCATCAAGCATAATTAACTCTTCATCATGCTCGATACAATATGTATTTTTTCCAACTTCTTCTAATCCACCTAAAGCAAACACTTTTGTTGGAATTTTATTTTTAACAACATTTTGGATTGGTTGTTTTGTTACTATACTAGTTGGTTTTGTAACTATTGCTTTGTTTTTACTTGTTTCTTTCTTTTCTTTATTCATTGAAATTATCACCTCATAATTCTAAAATTAACGCATAGTTTTTTCTTTATTAAATTGGATATTAATTAAAAAGAAAAAAATTAATTTACTATTATCCAAAAAATTATAACATAAAGATTAGTAAGATTACCAAAAAAACTTTTGTTTTAAAAAAAGTTAAATATTATTTTTATACAATAATTCAATCACTTTTTTTCATTCAAGGTTCGGTTTTATTAATTAAATCATAATAAAGTTTTCCTTCTAAATGCCCTTGTTCATGTTGAAAAACAATTGCTTCAAGGCCACGGGCAGTAATTGTTACTTGTTGTTGTTTTAAATAATCATAACCTTCAACAATAATCTCAAAACTACGGGGAACAAAACCTTCTTGGTTATTCCTAACACTAAAACAACCTTCGCCTTTTTCACGACAAACTATTTGCTCACTTTTTTCAATAATTTTAGGATTAATCATTGCATGTTCAATTATTTTTTTATCTCCTGTTTCAGCAACTGTCTCTTCAATTCGAATATAATACATTTTAAGATTATGTCCAATTTGAGGAGCGGCTAAACCAAAAGCTGGTTTAATCTTATTGGCATTATTTTTTTGGGGAGTATGCGAATATCTTACAAAATCAATTAATTTTTGCATTACAAGTTCATTTTCGGGTGTTAAGGATACAGACACATCAATTGATGGTTGTCGAATTGAAGGAGTGTCATCCAATACTAATCAGTCATGAGTTGGTACTTCATTTTGTAGCATTAAAAATCACCTCTGATGAGATTTTATCATAAGAATTAAAATAAGAAAATATAATTAGTATTTAAAACTAAATAAAAACTGGTAATACCAGTTTTATTTTTTATAAAATAATTCAATCACTTTTTTATTCAAGGTGCTTTTTTATTAATTAAATCATAATATAATTTACCTTCTAAATGTGCTTGTTCATGTTGAAAAACAATTGCTTCATAACTACGGGCAGTAATTGTTACTTGTTGTTGTTTTAAATAATCATAACCTTCAATAATAATTCGAAAACTACGAGGGACAAAACCTTCTTTATCACCATTAACGCTTAAACAACCTTCGCCTTCTTCTATACAAGCTATTTGTTCACTTTTTCCAATAATTTTAGGATTAATCATTGCATGTTCAATTATTTTTTTATCTCCTGTTTTGTCATCTGTTTGTTCAATTCTAATATAATACATTTTAAGATTATGTCCAATTTGAGGAGCGGCTAAACCAACAGCTGGTCTAATTGTATGACCACTATTTTTTTGCGGATCTTGGGAATATCTTACAAAATCAATTAATTTTTGCATTACAAGTTCATTTTCAGGTGGTAATGGTAAAGAGACATCAATTGATGGTTGTCGAATTGACGGTGTATCATCAAATACTAGTCAGTCTTTAGTTGGTATTTCATTTTGCAACACTAAAAATCACCTCTTAAAAAATTATAACATATTCAGCAATTATTAAAGAAAATTCTAAAGTTTTAGTATAATAAAAAAGAAAGAGAAGGGTTAAGAAGATGCGCGTAATTAGTGGAAAGTATAAGGGTTATCAAATTAAAACATTAGATGGAATGAATACCCGGCCAATGACGGCACGTGTTAAAGAAGATACATTTAATATTTTAGATAATTATTTTATTTATGAAAATAAAATTGGATTAGATATTTTTGCTGGAAGTGGTCAATTAGGAATTGAGGGGTTATCACGGGGGTTACAACAATGTTATTTTAATGATTCGCATCAAGGTGCCTCCAAAATTATTGAAACTAATTTAAATAACTTAAAAATAAACAATGCAAAGGTATTAAATTATGATTATAAAGTTTTATTAAATTGAATGATACAACAGAAAGTATTAATTGATATTTTATTTTTAGACCCACCTTTTAAGCAAATTGAGTATTATTATGATATTATTACTATAATATTGAATAACAATATTATCAATAACTATGGAATAATAGTTTGTGAATCAAATCAAATGTTGTCATTTGATCAATTTAATTTAGTTATGTTACGTTGTAAAACATATAAAAAAAGTATTTGTATATATTAAGATTAGAAAAAGGAGAACGTTAATGTGCAGAAAGAGGGTTTTTTAATTATTTTTTCTGGCCCATCAGGAGTCGGGAAAGGGACAATATGCCAAGAACTTTTTAAATATGAGGAGTTGAATTTGGCTTATTCAGTTTCAATGACAACAAGAACAAAAAGGCAGGATGAAGTTGAAGGGGTAAATTATTTTTTTATTGACCGACCAACATTTGAAGCTGCAATTAAAAATGATGAATTATTAGAATATGCTGAATTTGTCGGTAATTATTATGGTACGCCAAAATCATATTGTATTGAACAAATTAGTAATGGAAAAAATGTTTTATTAGAAATCGAAGTACAAGGTGCAACACAAGTGTTACAGAAAGTAACTGATGCAGTTTCAATTTTTTTAATTCCACCAAGTTTAGAGGAATTAGAAAAACGAATTCGAGGCCGAAAAAGTGAACCCGAAGAAGTATTACAAGCACGATTAGCAAAAGCAGCTGATGAACTTCCATTGCAAAGTAATTATAATTATGTTGTGGTAAATAACACTGTAGAACAAGCAGTTGCAGAAATTAAAACAATTTTAGAACAAGAAATTGTTAATCGTTCGTAAGTTTAAAGGATTAAAAAATGCAAGCAAGAGAAATAGCATGAAATATCTTATGAAAAATTTTTGCAAAAAACAAGTTTAGTAATCATTTATTATCAAATATTGTAGAACAAAATGATGATTTTACTGACCAAGATAAAACTTTAATTTATCGAATTGTTTATGGTACTTTAAAGAATAAATTGTATTTAGAATATATTGCTAATCAATTTATTGAATCCAAAAAAACTAATCAAAAATTACAATTTTTATTATGAATGATTATTTATCAATTTCGTTTTTTAGATCGTATACCTAATTATGCAATTGTTAATGAAGCTGTTAATATTAGTAAAAATCTAAATCCAAAGTATGCTGGTTTTATTAATGCTACGTTAAAAAAGATTTTTGTCAGTAAAGATGAGATTTTTTAAATTAATATTGCTGATGAAACAAAAAAGTTAAGTATTAAATATAGTTTTCCATCATCATTATATTTAATTCTTCGTAATAAATATAGTGAAGATATTGCTCAGCAAGTAATGGTTGATAGTTTAACAATTCCAAAACTTTCATTTCGCGTTAATACCCTAAAAATTAGTCGAGATGAATTATTAGCTCAATATTCAAATTATAATTTAACAAAAAGTTTAGTATCTTCTGTGGGTGTCATTGCCGATAAACCAGTTGTTAATTCAGAAATGTTTAAAAAAGGTTTAATTTTTATTCAAGATGAAATGAGTATGCGCAGTGCAGAATTATTAAATCCGCAAGAAACTGATCGCGTGTTAGATATGTGCAGTGCACCGGGTGGTAAAACAACACATTTAAGTCAAATCATGAACAACAAAGGGATTATTGATGCATATGATATTAGTGAAAAGAAGATTAATTTAATTAAAATTAATGCTAGTCGATTAGGAATTACGAATATTTATCCACATTTATTAGATGCTAGAAAAATTAATCCTGAAATTCAATATGATAAAATTCTTTGTGATGCCCCCTGCAGTGGTTTAGGGGTAATTAAACGAAAACCAGAAATTAAATATCATACTTTGACTAATCAAGAATTAGCAAATTTAGTTGAGATTCAAGAACAATTATTAGATAAAGCTTATCAATTATTAAAACCAGGTGGAATTTTGGTTTATTCTACTTGTACTTTTAGTGGATATGAAAATACTGTTCAAATCCGCAATTTTTTAGCAAAACATCCGGATTTAAAAATTATTGCAACAAAACAAATTTTTGGTTATGAAAATAATACTGATTGATTTTATTATTGTAAAATTAGAAAAAAAGATAAGTAATTATAAAAACTATGTAAAATATATATAAATAAAAGAAGAAAGAGACCACAATTATGAATACGAATGTTAAATTAATTGAAAATCTGTTAGAAGAGTACTTAAAGGCAAATAATTTAACAACACCAGTGATGGTTGAAAAACCACGTCAAGAAGAATTTGGTCATTTATCAACCAATTTGGCTTTGTTACTAGCAAAAAAATTAAAAAAGGCACCAAATAAAATTGCTGAAGAAGTTATTGCTTTTATTGAAAAAAATAATAAATCATATTTTAAAAAGATTGAAATTGCTGGTGCGGGATTTATTAATTTTACCTTAGCTGATGATCAGTTACATCAAGTTATTAATGAGGTTTTAAAACGAGAAGAAAAATATGGATATTCAGCTCCAAAGAATTTTACTTATAATTTAGAAATTGTTTCAGCTAATCCAACGGGATTTTTACATATTGGTCATGCTCGGAATGGTGCCATTGGTGATAGTGTTGCTCGCATTTTGCGAGCAGCTGGTTATCATGTTCAAACTGAATATTATGTTAATGATGCTGGTAATCAAATAAATACTTTAGCAGTGACGGTTTTTGTTAGTTATTTAAATTTATTGGGTAAAAAAACCGAATTACCTCCTGATGCATATCGTGGCGATATGTATGCTGATGTTGCACAATATTTTGTTGACAATTATCAAGATAAATTTATTAATTTAACTTTTGATAAAGATTATAAAATTAGTGATCCAAAGGTACATGAAATTTTTCGTAAAAAATCAGTTGATTTATTTTTAGATATTATTAAAAAGCAATTAAAATTATTTCGAGTTGATATTGAATATTATTCTTCTGAAGCTGCAATGTACGAGGGAGGAAAAATTGATGCAACATTAGCCCAATATGCCAAAATGGGAAAAACTTATGAACAAGATGGTGCACTATGATTAAAAACAACTGACTTTGGTGATGATAAAGATCGTGTTTTAGTTAAATCAAATGGTGATTTAACTTATATTACTCCTGATTTAGCATCACATAATGAACGTTTAATGCGAAGCAAAGCAGATAAATTGGTTAATTTTTGAGGTGGTGATCATCACGGTTATATTGTACGAATGTTAGCGGGGTTACAGTTATTAGGGTATAAAAAAGACATTTTAGATATTGATATGATTCAAATGGTACGGTTAATTAACGATGGTGCTGAATATAAAATGAGTAAACGAAAAGGGACAGCAGTTTGATTAATTGACTTAATTGAAGAAATTGGAGTTGACCCAATTCGTTATATGTTAGCTTCAAAAAGTGCTCAAAGTCATATGGACTTAGATATTGGTATTTTAAAAGAGCATTCTTCAAAAAACCCTGTTTATTATGCACAATATGCAACAGCGCGTTGTAATAGCGTGCTAAAACAAGCCAAAATGAGCAAAATTAATATTACGGATGTTAAAACCTTTGAATTATTAATGTCACAAAAAGAATTAGACCTTTTAAATGAGATTGATTGATTTAATCGTTGCATTGAAGGAGCAGCAAAATTACGTCAACCACATCTTGTCTGTGATTATGTGCAAAATATTGCGCGGCAATTTCATTCATATTATAATGAATCAAAAGTTATTAATTTAGATAACTTAGAATTAACAAAACAGCGTTTAGTATTTATTAAAGTAATTTATCAAATTTTATCAAATGCCTTTAATTTATTAGGGGTTAATGTTATTGAACAGATGTAATTATTTAGGTTATGTTATAATCTATAAGACAGAAAGAGGGTGCAGGTGTGTTACAAAATAATTGAGATGTTTTTTTATTTAATCCATTAATGTTATTATTGTTATTTGTTCTTTACATATTAATTTTAATAAAAAACATTAAAATTAAACATACTAGTCAGAAGGCATTCTTTATTCAAACGTTTTTATATTGATTTGCATTATCATCAATTATTGGTGATAATTTTGAGTTCCGTGATTTATTTTTTGCCGCATCAATTAATAATATGGAAGGAATTGCCATTATTGCAGCAACTTTCCTTTCTCTTTATGCTTTTTTAGCGATGATTCCTTATGTATTTTTACATAAGGTTTTTTCTCGTATTGGTTGACATTTTTTTCAATATACAATGTTTGGAATATCAATGCTTGGAATTTTTATTTTAATTGTTTATCCTTCCGCACCAGCATTAATTATCGCGGCAATTTTTCTTGGTTTTGGAATTATTACAAAAGCTAGTTATTTTTTATCATATAATGAAGCATATGGCCGTAAGTTTTTTCCATTTAAAATAATTAGTTTAGTAGCGCCATTAATGACATTTGCGCTTATTTTTGGTAGTGAGTTTAATAATATTGTTATTACAGTAGGAAGTAATTTAACTAATCAGTTGCAAATAGGAATTATTGGAATTGGTGCAATAATTGCTATTGCGGGTGCAACCATTTTATATGCTTTATTTTCACATAAAGAATTTACATCAACATCATTTACGATTGAACAGCAAAAAATGTTTGAACCATTTAAATGGGGAAAAGTATTAATTATCTTTTTTATGGTAATTTTAATTATTATTTTAAAAGAAGTGTCTCAATCAAATATTTATCTTTGATTGTTAGGCCAACGCACATGAGAAAAATACCATGATGTTTGAAAAGTCAACCAATTTGTGCGTTTAAATGAACAATTATTCCTAATTCCACAATTTTTTGGTGCTTATTTAGCTTCTCATTTACTGTATAATAAAATTGGTGTTAAATATTGCTTTGGGTTAGGGTTATTACTATGATTTATTTTCTTTAGTATTACTGCATTTAATCATTCGCCAGAAGCTTACTTAGCATTGCAAGTTATTAATGGATTAGCTTTTGCTATGTGTTTTAATATTTTGTTTGCAATGACGTGTGAATGAAAATATCGTTCACCAACAAATAAACCGATTGTAGCACAATTTCAATTATTATGATTTGGGTTAGAATTCATTATTAAATTTGTTGATGATGTGATGCGTGATAAAAAGGTTGACATATTTAAAGAATATGTTTATGGTCAACAATATATTCCCCGTGATAGTTTTGCGATTCAAATTGATAATATTACAACAATTATTTCAACAATTTGTGCCACAATTGTTTTACTTTTATTGTTAATATTTTATTATACTTCAGACCTAATTTTAGCTGAATATCGTAATCATTTACGTTTATTAGTTCCGAAAGTTAATCTATTAGTACGTGAAAGTTTTATTAGTCGTGTTAAATCAAATATTAATTCTGAAACAAATAACAAGAAAAAAACTTAAATAAAATAATTATTGTTTTAATAAAAGAATATTTTTAGTATTTTTTTAAATTATGGTTAAAGAAGATTAGAATGAAAAAAATAATTAAGATTTTAATGGCACTACAAATAGGCACTACTTCTGCTAGTTTTTTAACATCTTGTGTTAAAAAATACCAATATATGTATGATATTTGGGTAATTACTAGTGGTGGATCAATTAATGATAAATCTTATATTCAATCAGCGTGAGAAAGAGCAAGCAAATATATCGTATCACAATTTACCCAAGTTTTATCAATGACACAATGACAAAATAGTCCATTGCGAGCTAGCTATTTTGAACCAAATGGTATTGCAGCTTATATTACAGCTAGTATTGCTGGAGCAAAGACGCTAATTTTACCTGGTTTTAGTCATGCCAATACCATTGGTTGAGCAGCAAACTTAGTGGATAATGTTATTTTTATTGATGGTAGTGGTCAGAATGTCCATAAAAATATGGACCCATATATTATTCAATGTAGCCTTAAACAAGGATATAATTCTGGATTAATTTTGGTGGAAGAAAAAAACCCCGGAAATGTATTAATCAAAAGATGAGAAGATGATAGCAAACAAGAATATTTTAAATCAGTTTATAGTTGAAATAATGACAGCGAACCAAATATAGACATTAAAAATGAATTAAAAAGTTATTTAGGTTTATAAACGTCTAAGATAATAGGACAAGTTATGTAATGTAATGATTGATGAAAAAGATATTTTAATTAATGATATGTCAAAACAAGACAAAGCATTTTTAGAAACATTATACTTAAAAATAGTATCTATTAATGAACTAATTAGTGAAGATAACAAAAATGAATGCTATATCATTGAAGAATATAAACGCCCTTATTCACCAGATGGAGTAAATATTATTAAATCTACTCATTTAGTTAAAATAACTGATTTTAAATGAAAAAATCAAAATAGTATTCATTTAGTAATACAAAAATCATTGCCTGAAGATACTTTATTTACTGGAATTGAGATTAAATATCCTAAATCAATGTTATTTGGCAACATTAAATGCTGAGGAAATGTTAATGGTGTATATTCTTATCCTTCATCAATCGTTGAAAACGCTAGTTTAGTACCGTTATTATCAATGCCTATTGAAACAAATCCTAATGTACGAATATTTCAGTATTGATTTACCGAAAGTTTTTTACCATGAAGTATTGCAAAAAATTATATTCAAGGAAAAGATATTTTAGATTTAATAAATAAAAATGGCTTAGAAAAAGTATTATTAGATTTTTTAACATATCGTTATAATTATGATCGTAAATTTCAAGGAGCAAAATACGATGAAAAAGGGAATCCTAATAATAAAGCGGCAGAACTAAGACAAAAATTTGAAGGACAAAAGCCAGAAGAGGTAATCGATGGATTATTTGAAAACTGAAAATTAGATAATCCAACAAGTATTAATGATAGGGTTGTCAAAATATTTAAACAAATTATCTATATGATTTCAAATTACACATATAGCAAGTATGCAATTAATAAAGGTTATAATGATGATGTTAAATTATTTTCTCCGTATTATTTTGAATTAGTATCTAATCCACGAGAATTAGAAACAGGTTATTGAGTATTTGAAAATTGTAAAGTTGGATTAAATTCATTATATTTTAATTTTAATAGTAGTGGTCCTGTTCCTCCAGAACCAATTAATTTCTGAATGGAAGTTTATGCAAATGATAAACCATTTATTATTGTTGATAATAAATATTATTTTGTTGTATGACGAGGTAATGAAAATAATGATTGACGCATTGTTAAATTTAAACATTTTGAACAAAAAGAAAAAATTTTAGATAAGTATGATAAATATGAACTTAAAACATCACATTTTGGTGGTGATTTATTTATTTATAAAAATGGATTTGTAAGTTATGATTGAAATAAAGATAATGGAACTTATTTTAAATCAGTTTATCG
>DWNE01009157.1:0-11080 GCA_018249875.1 Cecropterus toxeus | reverse complement strand
CAGTGAGAATAAAAGGGACATAATACAAAATGCAATTTCACAAGATTGTGTTTGTATGTAATGTTTTCTGGCTTGAAATAGTCAGTTTTTAGTTCACTAGGTTTTGGAGTATGTTATTGTATACAGTTTTACCTATTTAATTACAATCCTCGAAATTTTGAATTTGGTCAGTTTCATTCTATCTGCGACATATGCCACGAATCTATTTACGAAATTACAAGCAAATAACCCATTCGCACTTAATAAGCACGACTACATGTCAGGACGGCGGCGGCGGCTACACCATAATGCACACGGCGGCGGGCGACGTGTACCAGGTGCGCGCCGAGCCGCGCCGCGCCCGCGCGCCGCGCCCCGACCCCGTGCTCCTCATGCCCTGCCGCGTCTACAACGCTGAACGACCCGTGAGTCGCTTGCCATTTCTCATCGTGACGTATTATCTTATTGTCCAAGTTACTGTCCACTGCTGGGAATTGTACTTTTAAATGGTTTAGATACTTTGAAATCATTTAGCCCAGCAATCAGGTTATGCGACCCATGCTGCTTGGTTCTTGACTCGGGTTTGGGTGTCAGAATAGAAATTTTGGTACCTCAAGTCCAAGGACTTTACATAATTTTAGTTGTAATTTAATTTTCCTTTTTTTATGTGTTATACCAGAAGATAGCTAAATTAAATAAAAAAAGTTTTGGTACCCCTTCTAAACCTAAAAACAAAAAAGGAGAAAAAATATTTTTATATTAAAAGACCCGATATTCCGGGAATTTCTCTGAACTTTAATTGTAGGTTGTTTCGTGTCCTGGGATCCCTTGATTGTACATGGCGTCGCAGGGGCTAGAGTCAACCCTGTCTCTTTTCTCCTATAAAACGTCTTTCTCTTCTCTACTTCAACCATTGCACTATGGTCAATGTTATTTAATAGAAACGATTTAAGTGTCACTATGTTTACAATATTGTTCATATGTGCCCGCAGGCTCCTTGCGAAGTATCAATGCGCGTGTCGACGCTGCTGAGCGCGGACGTGCACGCGCACACGTCTCGGGGCGAGGTGATGGGGCTGCTGGGCGGGCGCGTGCGGGGCGCGGCGGGGGGCGGCGCGCCCGCGCTGCTGCTGGCCGCCTACGCGCGCGCCCGCGCCGCCGCCGCGCACACGCACTGCGACATGGACCCCGGTACGTTATCCTGCTCGGTGACGGGGGAGATGAGTGAAACGATTGAAGCCTCAAGTGACACTGATTTATTGGTAATCAATCACAACCATACACAATACAGATGTTGATACACAATACAACTTAACATAGAACAGTATACGCATACACTTTGCATACAATGTGCGCCCTTCTATTTTTTTTAAAATAAGATTGAAGTAGCGAGGTACATGCGAATGATTACATAAACCGTGTAATAAATGAAGAAAGATCAAGGTATTAACTAAGTTTGGCCGCAGGTGCTTTGTTATCCCTGAGGACTAAATTTGAATACCTCGTATAAATGTATCCCCTAACCACACCCTTCACACCAAAAGCAGTTATAAGGTAGAAAAAAGTGTAATGATGGTGCTTTCGGAGTCGAACCGAAAGTCTACCTGTCGCTTACAAGTCTGTCTAAACACTATTCTGACCATTAACATTTTAAGAATAACTCATTCATATGAGGTGATTATAGTGAGTCTCAAAACCAATAGCAGGTCTGTAATTGACTTTATATAATAAACAATTTTTCAATTCGAACCAGTAGTTCCTGAGATTAGCACATTCAACCAAACAAACTCTTCTCTTTCTAATATTAGTATAGATAATTTCCTACATCAAATTGCTTCAGACGCCTCTTATCCTTAAAGATACTAACATAATTGTACTTGTCGCAAACTACAATTTTTGCAATAAGTTTCTTCATTTGATTCTCACCGGTCGATGTGTGACAATAGTGTCGTTGGCACAGTGTCTCAAGCGGCAGCGGCGGCCCGGCTGCGCGGCGCGGGGCTGGCGGTGTGCGGCTGGCACCACTCGCACCCGCAGTTCGCGGCGCGGCCGTCGGCGCAGGACCTGCGCTCGCAGCGCGCGCTGCAGCGGCTCGCCTGGCGCGCGCCCTGCCTCGCGCTCGTCACCAGCCAGCACTGGCCGCCCGGCCGCGCCGCCTCGCACTACCGGTACACGCGCACGCACACGATGACACGCACGCAAACATTCAAACATGCACGCACACGCGTGTATACGCATATACGCAGGCACACACGCAAGCCTACAAACTTATACATGAACACGGACACACATTAAGACATTTATATGCTTACAACCGTACCACACAGCCCCAAACCACATACCCAAAATAGCCGGCACACGTGCAACATGCATGCACGCAAGCCTACATACTTATACATGAACACAAAGATATTTATATGAATACAACCGTACCACACAACCCTAAGCAACATACCCAAAATAGCCAAAATTATGTTTTGGAAGAAGTTATTTCAGGTGCAACAATCAGGGAGTTTAATACCCCATTGTATTGGACTCCCAACACTGTCACACTCTGCATACCATCTTGATAGTCATGGCTAGGAGTGGGACATTCTTATTATACAACAATACATTGCACAACTACATTATGCTGTCACACGACGACAATACACACGTATATATATACACATTGTACAAGACTGTATTTAAAATGTGAGCTGCATTTTAGCACACATTAAACTTTTATAACTTTAGGTATTTTTTTATTTTACAAGCCAAAAAAATCTCACCACAAAAAAAAAATAGATAGTGAGTTTCTGACTATAGTAGTTTATGTCTAAGAAAAACCCAAAATTTATTTGAAATGTTTAAAAATATCTTCTCATTCATAGGTGCTTCAGGGTCGAAGACGATGATGAAGACACAGATCCTCCGACTGGCTATCAATTCAGTGTGAAGTTAGTTGCAGACCTCACCGCAGACAACCTCAGCAAGTTTCTGGTTGACCTGAGAGAGATGGTGCAGGAATTGGACACCAATGAGCTCAGCGTCAATATGAAAACTGATGTGTGTCCACACGCTGGACTCACTTTCTTGGAAAAAGTGAGATTTTTTCCTTTAATTCAGAATACAAAATACATTTAAATATCTTGTGTCCTTGAAAATGGAATACCTTTCTTACCACTCATATATCATTAGGATTTTTTTGTGTCATGGGTACCACAAACACACAAGATAAAACACTCATGACCAAGAACAGAACTTCTAAATTCGTCATTCTGATATTGGTGTGGCCAGAATGAACCTCCATTCATTCTGGCCATCCATATCTGACATAATAGCAACCCATCATTTGTCAAACTGATAATGTGACTGCTCCGTTACATAGTTCATAAAATCCACTGAGTAAAACTCTTCATAATTTAATCATAAATTATAATGTGACATGTTAAGATTTGTTTTGTAAAATTAGCTTTTTGTCATTGTTTTATAAAAATTCGTTTTACCTTTCAGTAATTGTAGTTTTTTTAATCACATTGAAGTAAACGAGCATGTAGTCCACCTGATGGTAAATAATTACTGGATGAACTCGATCACGATGCATTGCTACTCCCGAGGATCGAGATGTTCGCCTCATGTATAAGTGAGCCAGAAACCACACCCTTCCAACGAAACCAATTTCCAACAAGAACAGCTTCACGCTACAAATAGGTGTGGCAGTGGTACCTCCCTAAGTCGAACTACACTGGTTCTTCCACCTTAATGTACCGTGTATGTGGTTTTAAGTGCAATATGATTTACAGTAAACTATTTTTTCAGTGCATTTCCAGCGCATCTCACCATATGCGATCAGCGGGATATGCAGATGATGATCCGGTAGTCAAGAACCTCATCCTAGGAATCCGGGATATATTCAGATAAAATCTTACTACTGTTTATTATGGTTTGAATTGAGATTGAAACAGGAAGAGTTCTCATTATGTGATGTCCTGTAGAATGCAGCACTGTTGTGATTGACTTACATTCATGTTAAAATTTTATAACATAATTTATGTCTATAGTCATTGGTTTGTTAAGACCGAAGAAAGTTTACCTATAGGTTTCTTTTGTAAACAGCTCAGATTATTTAATGTTACTTCCTAATGTTATGGAATTTAAATTACATTTACAAAATAAATAACTGTTTGTCGATACCAATGGGTACATACACTTTAGCAGTGGCAATAATTTGGCCACCACTTATGTTGTCCTAAAATGAAAGTTGATGAAATAAACGATAATATCTAAATCTGGTTGTTTTTTTTTTAACTTTTAATTGTATATTATATTAAAAGGAGAGCGTTCAAGTTGGATAACTTTGAATTTCCTTGTAACTTTAAATAAAACTAGTTTCACTATTTTTACAGAATAAGAAATCTCTTACCCATGATAATAAAGTTATCATTTTTTTGTTTCCTTATTATTCAACAAAACATAGAATTAGTTATTCCATTCTTTCATATTTAAAAAATCGGAGTAATTCATTCAAAGTCAAAACTTAAAAATAAAAGTACATAATATGTACTACAGGAGAAATAAAAAACAGGAGGTTATGGCACAGTTCCAGTTTATTTTTATGATACATGTGCTAGATAAAAAAATAATACAGTCCGATTAGTAAAACTCTTTTACTATAGAAGGCGGCGCAGGGCCGCCGCGACGTCGTTGCAGATAATACTAGTCATTATTATTACAATTGTTACTTCACCATCATGCCACATTCGTATACACTCTAAAATTGGAAAACATTATATTTTTTATTATATTTATTAACAAGCAATTTTAACTTCGACATATTTTGAGCCCTTGTGGACTTTTTGGTACAACATTCTCGTTATAAGGTACTTTGAGACGCTATAGTGTACTGAAAGTGCCTTACGCTTTTATTTAAAAACGATATAGTTCATCTATTTATACACATTCGCTGTGACCGGCTCGGCCACTTTCACTCACTCCAACATTCTCCCATGGACACAGTTCTACTACGTCTCAGACTAAAAGAGCACATTTTGAAGGAGATAGTGGTATCAAGATTCAAGGATAGGACGTAAAAGATATAGCTAATTTAGAAATACCCTGGGATTCATAACAATAAAGTACACTTGAATTCATGGCTTGATAAATAGTCAAACATCTCGCTAACAAAAACATTCATAAACAAATTAAAAAAACATAACAAGATTAAAATAACTCAGCGGTTTACTTCTTTTAAATAAGAAGCGATTGCGCTAATAAAATTGAATAAACTACAAATCTGCATACAACACTGGACCAGGGCAGTATGTAAAAAGGAAGACGTAAGAAGGCTCTTTGCCTAAATGGAAATATTTTAGTGCATCAAGTCTGAGACAACCCTGCAGGACGGGTTTCGCCTCGATGTCATGTGCGTATCAGAAATTTAGCGACGCGTACTTGAATGATGAAGAAAATGATTGTGCGCACATTTAAGACTCCAAATTATCTTAAGGGTGTGAGAAGTCCAACAAATCGCACTTGACCAACGTGATGGATTATAGTCTATACATTCTCATTTATAAAGGAGACGTACCCAACAGTGGGACAGTAATGGGTTGATGATGATGAAGTCTGAGACGCCCGCAGAATTATTAGGATACGCGCATCCACAACGCAATCCTAGGCAATAAATAAAAAAATTAAATAATTAAAAAATAAAGAGTTCGAATCAAAGTAGCATTAAATCTATATTTACAGTTGTTAACTTACATCTAATAGAAGCATCAACTATGTAAATTTTATCAACATTGAAGGCACATGTTTACGCACCCTATTCTCAATATTGTGCAATATTAGGTGCACTCGTCTCGCTGGCAACACTCCCATCGTATTCATACTGTGGACCGGACGCGATAACTAAATTACGTCTTACAATATGTGAAATAAGTACTATTACGGGATAGCTCGCGCGTCGCCGCGCTCGCAGACTAGTCATTGTCACTTCAAATTATATTAGGGAACTCAGTCTGACAATCGATAATCTAACGTTTCGGTAGAAAATGCTGCTCACATCGCCGTGCCGTTCGCTCAAATGCTGTATAAAACAACGAACAATTTCGAACACTTCAAATAGATAAATTCCGAGCGATTTCAGCAAATGGCACGTCGCTGCAAGCGGTTACTATATACAATGACTGGTGATAACAAAACAGAAGCTTATTCTATTTCGCTAAGTAGACCTATTCACAGCTGCAGAACGGAAATCATATTTACTGTCCACTTAATATACATTATTTCATTAGATTATTTAACTTTATTGGTAGTGATAATTGATTTGAGATCCCATCATGCATTGGAAGTTTTTTTCACTATTATAAACAAATTGGATAACATACGATTGAAAAAAGAAAATACTGTTTGTTGTCTCTTACTATATAAATATATATTCGTTGTTAATCTTAACAATCTGCGGAGAGTTTTAAGTAGATGAAACTAAAACTTTCGATGTATTTTTTTTATTATTACTAAGTTCCGATGATTATTATCTTGTTCTTAAACAAGCAGTATCTTCTTAATGCAATCGTAAACTTCATTTCAACAATTGATCAAATTCAATTAAAAAACCACCATACCAACCACCAAACGAAGAATTATTTTAACAGAACACGTCATATTAAATCTAGGGTTTTAATTTAAAAAATATACAAACTAAGCAGTCATTCAAGTAACACTAGGAATATTAGAAACAAAATCCTTGCATACCGTAATAAAAATATTACTTTAAAAAATATCGTACAGTAGTAAGCGTACTCAACTAGCTCAGAGTAAAAAAAATATTAAAAATAAAAAAGCTAAAAGAGTCGTTGAGGAACCGAATTTTATTTTACATTGTCCATTTTTTTATAATTATTGCGATTACTCCTAACGTACATTTAATAAATAATTTACAATATGTCTAGAGGTCGCCCTGTCTGCGTTATGTCACGTGTTTATTTACTAATAATATAATATAACATTTACATGTAATATTCCTAACTATTGAAGTATTAAAACAATATTTGATTCATTTAGATAAATAAAATTGTTTATTAAAAAATAATAGACAGCATCTGCAGGCAATATTCTTGCAAAACGGACACATGTGGCAAGTGTATAAACGCAAAAGGTGAATAAATATTTTAAGATACGAAACATTTACTTACGGTAATTTTCATTTACAATATCGAAGAACTATTACAAAAAAATCATTAGTTCGCTAACATCCGCACTGTTTTTTTCGGATCATAAAATATTTTTACACCTGTCTTATATGGCCATATGTAAAAATGATTTATTCTGCATTTATTTAAACATTAAGTCGTAACGGTAGCATATACCGGCTATTGCTTTTACGCTTAGCTTACAAGCATAAGATATGATTATTAAATCAAAATTACCTATGACCTTTCCAAAAGCTGTTATTTGGTCCATTCGATGCTGAATTAAAATAAAAAAATAGGAACAATAATAAACGGGCATTAATTAATATGGAGTTCATAACTGGATATTGTCTATTCATTAATTACATTTTTACACAATCAGTCATTAGGTGTGTCAACGTAGGATAGCAGAAAAAAATAATGTTGTCACGACACGATTAGGCTTAGAGAACTAATGTTTTGAAATATAAAAATATCATCTATTATTTACAGTTATATTTATAGAGCGAAATTTGAATATTACAATAGAAAAATCCGCAGCTTACCTCTAGGTAATATTTAATTTTAATCTAATCTTATGTACTCGCGTACTGGCAAAGATTTTTGTATTGACGGTTATAAGGCGATCGAATTCTTGTTATAATTTCATTTGAATTAAATCACAATATACAAAAGTTATAAAAATTAAAATAATTCGCCAATCTTAAACATGAAATAACGAATTGAATTATCATTGAATGCGAATTTATTATATTTTATTCCCACCAAACAATGAAAGGACGATAAACTATTAATATATCAATAGTACACAATAGATTAATCATTGTTCTAGTCCCATTCCAAAGAAATTGTTCCAACAATTCGATCGCACGATGACACTGGTACCTACTGGTATAGGTATGACGTTTGCAAGCAAACAGGGCGACGAGTTACTCGACCTCTACGCTAATTGCGGTCTACCGGCACCTACGCTCCAGCTGCTAGCTCCGATGGCTTAGGGCCGACGCACACTGGCGGTGTGTTTGTTCACTGCAGAACACTGGTTTGCAATGTGATTACGCGCTGACTCATTATGAATGTTCCGATTAAGGCCAAGTCCAACCACGACCTATTATTTAGCATAAAATACTGGCATTTGATCGCCCTGATATCAAGTAAGTTGAGGCCTTGAGATGATTTCAGATGTTAATGTCCACATTAACCTGTCGTCTACGACAGGTCATCGCGTAGAAAGATTCGGCAGTATTGACAATATTGATCCTAAGACTTGTTGAAGAGTATTAGTCCACGAAACAGCCTGCAGCATTGAAGTCCTAGTCGCATTGGTCGGCCAATCAAACTGGCGTAGTTCGACTCATTATTCAATAACCGTTTCATTTAATAGACACCAGAAATGATGAACAGTCACAAGCGGTTTACGTTCCCAGCTCATATTCACCAAGCAATCAACCCAGTGTTGTTCAGATGATAGCGCCGTCTCACTCCGTAAATACTGGATTTATTCAGGAAAGAGCCGACAGCGTTGAAAGCCCAAGTAACATTTGGTCGACCAATCGAACCGGTGGCGTTGTGGTGTTAGTGATAACCAATCAATCACAAGCTGATGCTAGATATGATGGCCAGTGATTGTAGGTGTCTTCGACCATTAAACCGGTGTACCAATGCCAGTGGTGCAGCATGGCCCAATCATAAGCTGCTGGCTGATGTTGAATATTAAAACCAGTAATTTTTGGTAGTTCATTCTATGAAACTGGTCTTGCAATAGCAGTGGAGCAGCATGGCCCAGGCGTGGGTGCCTTACTCGATGCTCTTGACGCGCGCCATGACCTTCCCCTCGAACATGGGCAGCGTGTCTCCGTCGCTGCTTACCTCCTCCTGGATTACCGTGTTGTCCAAGTCCGCGCACTCAGTTTTGAAGAAATATCTGGGAACAATACATTTACAATGTTATCTATGAGGTTTGACATGTTTTTTTTTTAATTTTGTAACGAAATTTCTTTATTTTAGGGCTACGGAGGCATTTACAACTTGTCAGTTACAATTTTTTTATTCTTTACCACCACACACCACACCACAACGTATACAATATTATATTATCGTATATCGTATACTAATATTATAAAGTAGTAGAGTTTGATTGGTTGAACGCGCTAATCTCAGGAACTACTGGTTCGAATTGAAAAAATATTTTTTTGTTAAATAGTAAATTTATTGTGGAAGGCTTAAGGCATATAAAATCACGCTATGTTTGTTTTAATAGATTGTTCTCTAATAAACGCGGGTGAAACTGCTTGGCACAACTATTAACTTATAAAGGAGAAATACGAGCGGCGGTAGTCACCTCCAGCCGTTCGAAAGCTTCTAGGTTTCTACCACTTTCATTCACCTTGCGGCTTACCTATAGTTGCCTTTCCTCGGTAGATAGTCCTTGAAGACGCGTAACGTGAGCGGCGCGGCGGGCACCTTGAACCTGTAGGGCACGCTCTCGTCCAGGAAGCTCACCACCACCACCGTGTGCGCCGCCTCGCCGCCGCCGCTTGTGCTGCTCGACTTGCTGCCACCACCACTAAGATATAATGCTTATTAGTAAACACAGTAACTTAATTATTGAACGTCAAGAAGAATGCCGCCTTTACTGTAAGATACCGTTTTTTGCATTAGTATGCAGATATACCGTATCATATCGTATATTTGGACGAACGTAAATAAAAAATCGATGATAACATGTACAACATAATATGAAAGATAAGATATGTGTCATATGTAAGAAATTCTACTCAAAGATACTTAAAATAATTAGGAAAATTTTATTTTTAAATTTAGCATCATGTAATAAAACCATTTACAAATATAATTTTTGATGTGTTTAATAAAATTATTTTCTACGATAGTATATAAAACTGTATTGATCACATGACTAAAAAAAAGCTCATTGACTTAAAGGCTTTATGCTTGCAAATCTACCCTAAAATATATGTACAATATCTAGACTGTCCGCCGATGCGCCGCCGTCGGTCGAGCGCTCGATCCAACACAGTCACCTTGCAACTCGACACGCTATTGAACACAGTGAGAACAGTTACCGGTTCCTCGCCGCGAACTTGTCGCGGCGGCGCTCGTCGCGCTCCGCGGAGGAGGCGCGCAGCCGCTCCAGCCGCTCGGAGCCCTCCGCCACCCACTGCAGCACACGCGGCTCCGTGCTCGCCTCGCTCACCACCGACACGCCGCTGTCCGTCAGCTCCGTCACTGTCTTCTTGGACGACGACCTGTAACACAACACAATTGTATTACCATACGATATGCCTCGAAGGACTAACATATCGTTGCGAGTCTCTAAAAATTATAATTGTTTTTACATCATTTACAATATAAAATTGAGTTTAGGTTATTACGATTTCGGTTACATTTAGATAAATAGATATTTAAGTTAAAATTGTAAGGTGAAAATGAAGGATAGTAAAAATAAAACGTGTATTTAATTCATTAATTACATAAACAAAATTCATTTAGTTGCAGTTTAACTGCGTGTACCAAAATTATTGCATTCTTGTAAGTGACGTTCGACATTCGTCTAGTTAGGTTGGTCGGCTTGTATGTATGATTTTCGTGCACTTAATCACACGCATACAGAGCACGCATCATGCGTATGAGCGTGTGCTGAGGGCGCGTGTGGCCACGCGCCCGGTGTGCATTTTGACCGCAATCGGGATCTCTCACGCGCTGATCTCAGGGTAGGGATATTGTACCCGCGGTGCGTACCTGCGCGTGAGCGAGTGCGGGTGGTGCGCATGGTGCGCGTGGTGCGCGTGGTGGTCGGGCGCGTCGCAGTGGCCGGAGTCGGCGGAGAGCGCGGAGGGCGCGCGGCGGGCGCCGTGCGCGGCGTGGCGGCCGCGCGCGCGCCGCCCGCCCGGCGGGGGCGCGGCCGG
>DWNE01009156.1:0-11080 GCA_018249875.1 Cecropterus toxeus | reverse complement strand
CAGCGAGAGGTGACTTTTCGTGTTGCTTCCAAGACTCCTTGAAGAAGTTCTAGTAAAGCCCCTACCACTTTACTGATTCCATATCATCTCATCATCATAACACGTCAACGTCAACGTCATCTTCCATATGGTTATAACATCATAATAAACATTATAAATGAAGATTGGCTGAAAGGACTTAGATCCATGGCCGTATAATAATTTTAAAGAAAAAAAATTAAATGCTGCTTACATAACGCCAAATAACTGTTCTAATATAAATTATACATATCAAATTTTAAATTTGTCTTTGCACTTCTATAAAAACATAATATTTTTTTTCTGTTACATTATTACAGTTATTGTCTAGACGATTAATTATTATGAAATATATGTAAGCAGGTGTTTGCCTTTAAAAATGAACCCTGAACGTTACTTTTATTATCTCAAAAACACCTGGAAAATTGGAAAAAAATGTATTCGCATTAAGCACCGATAACAATACTTATGGTATCACTATCGGTGATAGTGGATGTGCAAATTTTACGAGGAGTTGGATAGAGACACCCATCAGTAGTAAACGTTTCCAATTTAGATTCGTACGAATCATTTTAAAGAGTCCAATAGATTAGGCTTAGTACCGAGGACCACCAAATATTGAACTTTTCAGAAGTTATTGTCAAAATCTTTTTTGATTGTTCCTGGAAGATTTGTTTCAGTGAAGTCGACACATTGGATTTGGCATTGAGGGTCTATGGTTTTCTTAAGTGACTATTACTAAATGACGTGCAATCGGTTTGATGAGTTATTTTGATTGAAATTGATAATTATATGTATTAAACAAATTTCACAATTAAAAAAATTATGGTTCATTACATAAACGCTTTATTGGCTTAGCAAAAGAAAAATATACCTACTAAAATATTTAGATAACGGTTTTTTAACTTTATAACGTGAGATTTTCCGATAAAAAAAAGCGTGGGGTGTGTTTTACTAAAATAATGAAAATAAGCAATATGGTATATTTAATACCAATTCATAGGGATTGATCCAAAAGATCTATATTATTATACACATTGGTTTCTTAGCGTTTTATGGTGAAACCACCTTTCTTAGAAATTACGAATTACTGGTACATAATCGTATGCCTTCCTTCCCTTCTCCTGCGATATGGTCTGACAAAGCCGATGACGCAGGAGGGGGTAAATTATACCGTAAAATTTTCAGGTGGTAGCGCCTGATCAATTGATACCTAATGGATACTTTGGTTAGTCTTTAGAATTTGAGCCATCGACGAGGATATTTGTGTTGATTTCCTTAAATAAAGAGCATCTTACGGGCGTTCCCTTAAGGGAGAAGTTGATCAAATGAACAGTAGTTTTATTTTTTTTCATCTTTCAGCTACTTGAATGGAGGGGGAGAGTGCCATTGCCCTCCCTGCTCTTCTTTGGCGACTTAAGTGGGTATCACGTTTCTGTTATCAACCCATTGTTGTCCCATTGTTCGGCATAGGTCTTCTCTTAGATTGAGAGAGGCCATAGTCCACCGCGCTGGCCAAGTATGAATTGGTTGACTTCATACACCTTTGAGAATTTTTTTTTGAGAACTCTAAGTTGTGTAGGTTACCTCACGGTGTTTTCCTTCACTGCAAATCAGTGATAATTCATTTCTAAATTTGCAAAAAATTAAAAATAAAACATTTGAAACCTATGCAGGGTTTCAAACCTCGACTTGAAAGACCGAATTTCAACCATCATGTATCCAATATGATGAATTGACGTACCTTAGTTTGAAAAACGCTGTTCTTAATTATATATCATATATTAGGCTAAAATAAAACAAATCATCTGCAGGTATGAATGTTTATTATAAATCGCACTTCAGGGTTGTTACAAAATTACAGGAGCATTGCACTAAAATACATACCTACATAAAATCATAATACCATATAAAACTAACTTTCTTAAGGCATCGGGGATGCAAAATATTGTACATTTATTACCTAGACAGTTAGACACGTTGTCTCAGCATTATCAATATAATTATACGCCGCACTTTATTCACCTTAATACTGAAATTAAAAAAAAAAACTGCGTTTTTTCTACATTTAATAAGCATTCTAACTAATTGGACGATGGTGGTCTACCTAGGATCTAGGTTAATTAGAAAACGTCAAATATTGATAAACAAGTTGGTACATAGCCTACTGTTTGGCCGATGCTGTCCGTTCTGTTGTAATTAGTGTCCGATTTAAGGTTGACTTTTGGCTTAAGCCGTAGCCGATTATTTGGCTATCATCACAACCTTCGGCCGAAGCCGAATGTTTAAAAACCATAAGAAAATCAATTGCGTAAAATGAATTATATATAACTACCAATTTGAATAACTTTTCTGTATAAATGTTAATGTTGATTATGTATAAAGAACGTCTAGAGACATTTAGAAATAATGTGAATTTCAAACTTAAGAACTTAAGAAACTTAAAATAAGCACATTACGGTTATGGTATGTGCGCTTAACTATCACAATTGGGGCGTAGTGCATCTTAATTTCCACATGTCGCAAGATCAAAGGCTGCAACGCTGCCTAACGGCAGCAAGCAACACCGGTGGGCGGTGAATCCACTGAGGGATTTGCCCGGGCAAGAAGGGGTTCCTCGAGGCCCGTAGACCCTGCGCCATGCCGTGACGTCATTGCCGCGGCATAAGATGTTCTTTTATTAGCATTAGCATCTTAATTTCTTCGTAAAATAGATAATAAAGTTTCAGCCAAAAATTCAGCACGTTTTGGCTGAAGCCGGAGCTTTTGCCGAAGGGGGTTTTTTTCGGCCGGTGTTGGCCAAAGGCGAAGCTTCGATCGGACACTAGTTGTTATTAAATGACGCGCAAATAAAGTATAGAGATAGGCATAGGCATATAAATACGATTAATACTGCATACACTAGATAGTGCTTTGTAATCATTAAATCGCTTTTGTTATTAATTCTCATACTATAATGGCACAGGAAATTGTTGGTGTTTGCTTTAATGATTCATAATAAATATTACTCATTATTTTTCAAATTAAATCGTAATTCGTAATCAAAGTAAGCAAGCAAAACTACTTGTGATTTGTAGGTTTCCTCCTTTTTTGATGCGGTAAGCAAAATAATTTTAGATAATTATATTGATCGATTCTTTAATATTACAAATAATTGAAGTAAATTTATAGTTTCTATTTCAACTAAGGAATGATATTTGTAACAGTAATTGTTTGTCTATTGTCATGCCCCATTGTCATCGACATGTTTTTGCTATCAGATAAGTAAAATATATCTACCATAAATATACTTGGTTTTTGTCTGAGTGGATTTTTACATCGTAGGTAGTAGAAGTAAGATAGAATTTGTAAATTGGTAAAATATAGATGTATTTGATTAAATATCGTTAAATAAACCACCAAAGTGCTACATATGATTTCATTACCTTAATGTAAAAATTGTGATTCGTACATTTAACAAAAAAAGAAAAATCCTACACAGGACTATGAATCCAACAAACATTTTTTATCAATTTCATTTTTAATAGGTACACATATTTCCATGGTACATTGGGTATCTTAAATTGTAAAAAAATACATAAAATACTTAATATTTTGGGCAAAAAGTGGGTAGGTATTATGTATTATTTATCTACTTACGTAATGTTACATTTAAAAGAAAACACAATCATACATTTATAATATTTTCAAAATCGTTAAATTAGCCTAATTAAATGCATTATTTCACTATCAGCATAAAAGTTAATTTATCTATAAGAGATATGTTTACAGGTCATCCTCATTCACCTACGGAATAGAGAACTAAATTGTCCTATTCTTAACAAAAGCTAGACATTTCCTAAAAAAGGAATAATAAACACATCTTAAGATATCAAGTAAGGTTAGTTTTAAACGTAGTTATTAACGTATTAACGTAGGTAGATATCTGTAGAGTCAGTCTTAAGATCCGTCTATTATTACCTATATAACAATTACCTATTTAGCTAGTATTGCGTTTAGAGGTATCGTAATAAATAGGTCATATAATGAAAAGATTTTTAAATAACAAGTTCAGTTCTTAACTTTAAACTTTAAAGATCTAGTCTACTGTTCACTATCTTGGTCGATAATAAGTAAAGCTATAGATTAAGGTAGAAGAATCATTAACTATACCATATATGTTTTTAAAGTTATAAGTAGTGGTACTAAAAACTTTATATATTTTTGCATATTCAGGTCATCGGCGTGAAGTGGCTTACAGTAAAATGTCATAATTCCACTTGTTAATGTTATCCAGCCCTAGTTTAGCGAGAGCCTGTGTAATTACGGCGTTCATTTAAAAACATTTGTGCATTTCTTTTGTTTCGACATGGGCCTCTTGTTTCAACTATTACTTTAACTACATTGAATTCATCAAGTTATGGTCGTTCATTTTTAATACAGGTTACCAATCGGCGTCACACTGGACGATCTTGCTAACTCATGGTCTTATTCAGCTCGCCATTACAGTTGGTGGAGAAGCAACAGAGTTCTTTTTAGTCGAGGCTTGGTCGTCATTGGAGCGCCTTTCATCTCCGTCGTTTATTAGCCCTCAGAGCGTTACGGCCGACCTATTGTTAGATCGACCTGTAATTCTAAGAGTTATGTCGGTAACCTTTTTCGACTACGGATTTCGTCTTTGTGAATTTTGTCACGTAGATCGCAAAATATGAAGCAGGGCTCTTCTCATAGCACACTAAAATACAGCTTCCGGCTTTTAGCGTCCGACTAAAGTCAACAGTAAAGGACTTTATATTGAATCATTGTGTTTTATGTATGTCTTGTATATTTAAGTCTCGAAATACTTTACCCAGTAGATTTTTCACATTCAGCTTTCACGCCAAGGATCTCAATATACGTAATCCTTAATCTATATTATAAATGTTATCTCGATATAAATATTTGCACGGTTCTGAATTATTGATAACTTTGAATTAATTCCTTAAACAATCAATAAATAATTTATCTAATTGTATAAAATGTACTGTGATAAATATATTATAAAGAATACTTCGGTACAGAAAACAGAACTACATTAATAGGTACACTTTTCGTGTACCTAAGTATATGAAAGGTTTTCTACTAACAAAATATGTCTAATAATGTAATATACTTTTCTAATTATCTTTTTCTATTTGGCTTTAGGAATCAGTCAATCGAGAGATTATGAGAAAGAGTATGCGTATCTATTAGAATGAAAATATTTGAAATGTAAATATTTATAACGGTAATCAAAACGAAATAACGTTTTTTACATATAAAGATCTAATAGCTTTGGGGACTGCGGGGTATATATACTAGGTATTTCACAAAACATTTCAACTCTCATTGTAGAATTAAATTAACTAATGCTACATATTTGGCAATTTTATTATTACAAATCTACATCTATTAATTTTATATAATTTAATAATAAATATAATTATATGTAAGTATTTTTATCCATGAAAAACATACATACGTTTGTTTTTTATTTAAGAAAAGGGGGCAAGATATCATTAATGTACGGTACAATATTAAAGCTTGGATCATTACTTTATAATAATACGTGTAAATAAAAATTATCGCATAACTCTTGCGACACGAAATAGCGTGCTTTTCTTCTTGTCACAATCATGGTAACCAACCTACGTTATGAGTATCACCTTTTATCACTTTAATTTGAAATTACGTTGTCATTTATTTTAACTATCGGCTTTATCGACGACAATGTAAATCCTTTTTTACTTTACGGTTGATAAAATATACTGATCAACTTTTCTAGTACAAGTTTCACTTATCAGTACCTACTATGGTACAGCCTTTTCTTAGGAAAGATCTTATAAATTGTCGCATCTACGTATATTGTTTAGGAAAGGCAAAGTTCATGACATTATAACATCTGTTCAAAGTGATAAGTACAATCTTTATCACACGAAACATCACAACATTTTTAGCTACTATCTCATTTTTGGGTATAGGTTATCCTTTCAAAATAACTAGAATAGTGGCGTCCAACTGGTATAATTTCGACTATTTTGAAAAAAATATGAGAGTCACTCATGCATAGATTTCATGTTGGACTTTACGTGGGTTACGCGTGCCTAGTATTCTTCTACACTCTTGGTAATTAAGGCTTTGAGACGATATATCCTCGTGTCATATAACCTAGCAGTGTATTAAAATATACATATTTATGTTCCGTACGCATCCCTACCGGGCGTTTTCTGTTGTTTAGCATTTTTAAGTTTTTAAAGATCCTGACTGGAACAATTATGTGCATCAACAATACGAGGGGCGACTTCTTCGTACGGTGTGACATTCGCCGAAGCCAACTCCTGGGCGACTTCCTTAGCTGAACTCAACACCCTCAGTAAATTTAAGCCGGCCAACTTCTGCAAGTCCTCTATGCTCCAACCGTCTTCCATTAGTTCCGCAAATAACAGCGGGTAAGATGAGACATCCTCCAGACCTTGAGGGGTACTAAATACAAACATAATTTTAGTTTTAAGACGATAAAATACGAATTTCTAATTTATTTTTTTATTTTATCATTGGGATATAAGTAAACAAAGGTACGGTATATGGTAGTCTGACACGTAAAATAATCATGTCAGATGTGTCAACAATACTTGTCCATGTTTTGGTGACGAAAAGCTTTCGGCTACTTTGCGGAAAGACTAAGTCTGGCTGTACAGCAATGTAATGCCGTTGCTTTGGGAACCATGCGCTCACCATTGTAGAAGGTTTGTTTTATTTATAATACATGTATATTATTTTGCAATTTATTGTATGTATATAATAATAGTAAAAAATAATATTTTCTGTTTATGTTCATGATACTTTTAGTTATTTAAATAAATTATATCTTTTATTTGACGTAGCTTCGAAAATATTTTACTAACTCTATTGAAAATTTTCGATACAGATAAATTAATAACAAGTCATCCTAAAACCATTTTATATTGATGGTAATTATGTCAGTTCAGTTTTTTATGAATGTGGAAAGATTGATGATAAACTTACTAATTAATTCCATCGTAACCGGCGCCCAGGCCTACGCTGTCAACGCCGGCAATGTTCCGGATATGATTTATATGAGCTGAAAATAAGAGCCATATTTTAAACTTTGATCGTTTATTGTACATTGGACCTGTGCAATTCTGATTCTTACATTTACGCGTATTAAGTTTCCTTAACAAATTAATTTACTAATGAGGAGCGAGCAAGTGCTATTTACGCTTACTTTTAATGTCTTAAGACATGCTTAGCTGCCTATTACTACATTTAAAATAATTGTAATTATACTTGCATGATAATTATTTTCTTAGTTTCCATATTGTCATTTACGACTATTAAATATTAAATGTAGACCACATTTTGGTTGTTATAGTTTGCGATATACGGACTACCGTGCGCAGGTATCGATGTGAAAAACTAGTATACTAAAGAACAAAGTCTAAGATACCAACTAGAAACAACAAGTCTAATAGGTATGATAGACGTATCTTTTCATTCGTAAGTTATATATTTACTGTTCTATTTAAAAAAAAAAAAACGTTTTGTTTCACAAATAAGTTAAATGCCTTAACGTCACATAAAACTTACCAATGGCATCTTGAACGGTCGCGCTGTCGCCGCAGGTGAGAAAGGATGTATAAAAGTTGACCATGATCAGCCCTTTGTTAGCTGCGAGTAGACGTAACACGCTGTCTGGTACATTCCTCGTGACGTTGCAAAGTGCGCGGGCCGATGAGTGGGAAAATAGCACCGGAGCCTGGGACACGGCGAGTGCGTCACGCATCGTCCGCTCTGATACGTGCGATAGGTCAACTAACATGCCCAATCGATTCATCTCCTTTATGACTACCTAAAAACAGTATAAAACATTACACAAATTACACTTTACAAATAATATTACATTTTTTTATATGTTGGAGTAGCGAACGAGCTTGCAGTCTACTTAATGGTAAGTGGTTACTGCCGCCCATGGACATCTATGATTAACTTTATACAAAAGGGTTCCATTTGACGCCAATCACAGATGATTTGCTACTTCTGAGGACTAAGATAGCGCATCATATGTAAGTGTAACGAAGCTCTTTAAACATTATGAAACTTCTATCCGGGGAAGTTACAAGAGATAAGATACTCGTATGATCAAATAATAAAATGCACAATAACGGGATAAATGCTGGTTGTTAAAATACACATAAAAAATATGCTTAAAATAAGACAACATTTTTCTAATTCATTTCCTTTTCGGGTTTTTATAGTATATTCTGTTTTATTTAGTTTATGTTATGTTGATAGTGAATCCAATTGTCCCTGTTTATTTTAGAGTGGTAAAAACTTTTACGTTTTTACATCATCGCTCACATATTTCTATCATAAAAGTGTCATGTTGAACCTGTTTGTTTTGGCGAACGTAGTAATTCTTGGTAGCAAAGAATCTCAAATAATTTTCATGGAGATCTATATCTATGTAGGTACCAGGTATAATAGTATAATCAGGATTTCTTACCAGGTAACATTTATTTTTTACTTCTTCACATACAAATATTTCATTGGTTCGTTCTTTTCATTGTTGAATAACATTAATATTAATCAGCTTTAGGTACATGAATTCGGACTTTTCAAGTACCTATAGCGAGAATATATATTAAATTTCTTCAAAGTATTTTATCAGGTATTCGAAACAGCAATAAAGTACAGCTCTACATTTACAAAGTACCTACTAACGTGAACTATTGTTCGAAGTCGAACAGTAAATAATGTGGAACAGTTCTCTACGCTATAAATGTACTTCACTATGCATATAATTGGTCCTCATGCACCGCTGGGTTGCACGCAGTGAGTGGTTTCAACAAAAGAAAATATTACGGGAAGTATCGTTGCATGAAAAACAAAGAAACTGCTTCGCAGGCAGCGGGAGTTCGTACAAAGCGAAATATTGCCGTTGCACAGGATGTTTATGATTATGGCACACTCACTCTGCTCGACGACGTCTCAATCTTTACGGTATTGTTTCGGGTACGTACCGCCTTGTATATTACTTCGAATGGGTGCCAAGAGGAAAGTAACAAGACTATTAGGGATTTGCTAAAGATCTTTAAAAAGTTACTTACTCTCCCAAATGGTGTCAGACCGCCTCGTTGAGTAGGATCGAGGCGATCGGTTGAGGCGCACTCAGCCCATGGTGTGTCGCAAGTGGAAGTGAGAGTAAGGTAGCGCACGCCAACTTGGTACAGGGTCCTTAGAACTCCGAGAGATCCACCTATAGCGTGACCGCCTTCAACGCCTACTAGTGAACACAGACGGTGGTTGGCGTGTGCTGCCAGTATATCTGTAAAATTATTCTATGTCAAGATTTGTTTTTAACGAATTCCACAATCCACGCTTTTTAGATTCGGTTTAATTTGATTTTTTTAAGGTAGGTACGAATCGTTTCTTAGGTAGGTTCTTACCGTGTGTACTATTGAAAATCAAATTCGCGGTGCAAGAATGATCTATTCTTGCACCGCGAATTTATATGAAAATATTGGTAGCAGATGTGAATTAAGTGAAACAATGGAAAGTTATAATTGTTATCTGTATTATAATATAACTGTTAATATGTTTCAAACCTTACCTTATGCTTGGTAAAAAGACAATAACCTCCAAAATAACGTATTTGACTACCTAAATACATATCAGAATAATACAGATAAATAGTCGTTGTATTAGCGAAGATATGATATTGTAAAAATTAAATTGAACATATAAAACTGAAGTCATACCTAACAATTTAATAGCATTTGAATTGACTGTAATCTCTTCAAATGATTCGACGCGAAAACCAGCTCGATAATCTTTTACGACTTTAAAAGTTTTATGATGCCTTACAATGCTTTAACTGGCTTTGAATGGTAATTACAGAGCGCTACAAATGCTGCAGACTGCCTACTAACTCCAGCTGTTATGATATTAACAACATTCATGGAATATTAGTTGCTTCCAAACGGTCAATTAGAAAAATACGTAAGTGATAAGTTGTTATGATATATTTGTAGAGATAAACTTGTATATTCGTATATTTTACATCGATTATTCGCCTATGCGGCAATCTTTACTTCTATTTTTAACCCCCGACGCAAAAAGAGGGGTGTTATAAGTTTGACTGCTATGTCTGTCTGTGTGTGCGTCTGTCTGTTGAACCGTAGCTCCTAAACGGGTGAACTGATTTGGATGCGGTTTTTTTTTTGTTTCCGGGTGCTGGTTCTTAAACATGTTTTATCAAAATCGGCTTAGCTATTAACTAGGTTTAAGACTTAATTTTTTATATCTATGTCAGAGTCTAATAAAGCAACAACAATAACCGTTAGCTAGCACGACGACGAATCAGTCCCTCTAAATTTAACTTTTATTTCGATTTATACAAACAAACCAAAAACTACTCTCCGTAGATTCCATTTATGCTACGATTAGTTGCCGTCATGCTTGCAAATGTAGCTGCCAAAACTAACGACGTTTCGCACTCCGTTTGGACTTTTGATATTTCATCTTTATACATTGAAGTTTGAGGTGGGCTCAACTCCCAAATGGTTTCCTTTCTTTTATTTCGTCCTTTCGTTCTATCTAGAATGTGTTTTTATTTTTTGTACTTGTGATTGATATGATATTTGTCCTACAGAAGAATCACAACTGATTAATGTTTTCAGCAATATTCTTAAAAGTGGAACATTGAAATTTAGATTTGAATTGTTATAGATTTATAAAAAGGTTATTTTAAGACACTTCATACTCTAACTATGCTTAAAATCAATCAATAATGTTCAAAATTAATCATGTTTTATTTTTAACAACTACCGGCCGCGTGCTCTATTTTAACATTTTTTAAATTTATAACATATTACTTTGCAAATTTGATTACCACGCGAAACACTTTTTATTTACCAGGATAATATATAGCCCATGTTACTTATGAAAAATGTAGCTTTCTATTGGTGTAAGAATTTTCAAAATCGGTTCAGTAGATCCAGAGATTAGCCCTTACAAACATCCAAACTCACAAACTCACAAATTT
>DWNE01009155.1:0-11080 GCA_018249875.1 Cecropterus toxeus | reverse complement strand
TGGTGGACGCCATAAGTCGGTTTCTCGGCATGGACGCAATTTCTACACCGTGATGTATATATATATATATATATATTGGTAGTAGTAGAAGTGTTATAATTTTCATTAATTATTGTAATTGTTAATTTGTAACGAATTATTATAAGTAAAAGTAAAGAATTGTAAAATATTATGGAATATAAATATTATATTCAGTTTCCTGAACACACTGGCGAAATTGAAGCCTTCTAAAAGCTCTTACTATTTTGGCAAATAAAAAGTATTTGCAAAGACTATTATTGCAAAGTAACACAATGTCATCTGAAAGACCAATAAAGAAGAATAAGGTCTGTCACATCTAACCAAACCACATTTTTCTTATAAATACCACTTCATATGATCACAAATCTGACATAGAATCTTTTGAAGTTTCTTCCCTCACAGGAAGCTGATCAACTCTTCGGAGCGCAAGAGTCCGAGGACACGTCGCACTCCCGGGAAACGGACGCCGATGCGGAAGACACCGGGCAAGGGCACACCCTCGAAGACACCCAAGACTAAAAGCGGGGGATCCAGTAAGAAAAAGGCCATGAGGCGACTACTAATGGACTCTGATACGTTGTCAATGTCGCAACCCACGCGGGAGACCTTAAAGCGAGCGCTCTTCGTCAGCCCAGAGAACAAGAGCGTACCAGCAGCCAGTACATTGGTGCCACATCAGCCTATGAGGTCTAAGCGAGCGCTGTTCGGCTCCCCAGTACGAGAAGCTGAGACGAAAAGCATGGACGGAACCCAAAGCGACCAGTTCTTGAAACGCAAACGCGACATGTTAGACGATGTGCCAGAGACCAGTAGGAGTAAGATAGCGAAGAGCCTGTCCTTCGGCGGCGATACAGTTAGCTCCTCGCAGCCGATAGGTTTCAACCGTCGCGCTTCTGAAATGCTATCCACGCGGAATTCGGCGGAGTTGAATGAAACACACAAAAAGGTACTTGAAATGAATTTTGGTCTATATTTTTTTGTAACATTATTTACGTTATGGATTGAGATACAATCATCGCTTAGTTGTAAAAATCGATATCCACTGGCATCCATCAACTATATTTCTGTAGTGAAGCATAAAGCATACAATGTTTTCAAATATAAACTTAGCAATTTGGCAAATAATCACTGCAGTCCATGGACATTTATAACAAAACTCATCAAGTTAAAATGAAATACATTTAAACTTATTAAAAATATTGTAACTTTACACAAATTTAGAAGAATTATTTGAATTACTAGCTGACTCGGGAAACGTTGGTTTGCCATATAAATTATTTCCAAGTAATTTCTAGTGTAGACAAAAAATAACTTACTTAGATTGATCAGTTTTCGACCGGGGATAAAAATTATTAAATTACTAAAATGGCTATTAAAAAATAGGGGTTGGTAATAAAAGGGTAAATATTTAGGGTTGTATGTATTTTTAATGTGACCTAATAAAACATATTTAAAAATTAAAAAAAAAAAGTTAAGAGTGGACAACCTTATCACTAAGGGGTATAAAAATATATGTTAGCCGATTCTCAGACCTACTCAATATGCTCACAAAATTTCATGAGAATCGGTCAAGTCGTTTCGGCGGAGTACGGGAACGAACATTGTGACACGAGAATTTTATATATAAGATTTAATTAATTAGATCGCCACAGCATAAAATTGAGTGATCGCTATAGACCATTGGCCTCCCGCAGAAGCTCCTATGGGCGGTGTCGGAGGCGCTCCGCGTGCACGGCTGGCGCATGTCGTCGCCGGGCTTCCGCGAGAAGGCCTCCGCCCTCGCGCGCCTCACGCGCCGCCTGCTGGCGCTGCCGCCGCACGCCGCCAGACTCGCCGCCGCACACCTCTCCACCTCCGATACTATGCTTAAGTGAGTATTACCACTTTTTAGAACATGCTTAAGTGAGTATTACCCCTTTTTAGAACATGCTTAAGTGAGTATTACCCCTTTTTAGAACCAAGTTAACACGCCGATTAGGGGAGGCCTATGTTCCACAGTGGACTCTCAAAGGCTGATAGATAGGATAGATAAAGTTAACATGCCGATTAGGGGAGGCCTATGTCCAGTGGACAGTCAAAGGCTGATGGATAGATAGAACCAAGTTGGATGCAATGTTCAAGTGAGTGTTACGTGCTAATACAATCGCCTTGAATGCTATGCTTAAGTGAGTATTACCCTTTTTTACCAAGTTAACGCGCCGATTAGGGGAGGCCTCTTTCCAGCAGTGGACACTCAAAGGCTGATGGATAGATAGAACCAAGTTGGATACAATGTTCAAATGAGTATTACGTGTTAGTACAATCGTCTTGAATACTATGCTTAAGTGAGTATTACGTTTTTGTATAATCATCTGTAATATTATGCTTTAATGAGTAATGAGCGTTTTTAGGGTTCCGTAGCCAAATTGCGAAAATCGGGACTCTCATAGATTCGTCATGTCTGTCGGTCCGTCCGTCTGTGCGTATGTCACAGCCATTTTATTCGGAAACTATTACAACTACAGCGTTGAAACTTGGTAGGTAAGTGTATTCAGTAAACGCGAGAGTATTACGCTTTTGTATAATCACCTCTAACATTATGCTTAAGTGAGTAATGACCGTTCTTATAAGATTCGAGTAGTAAATAATCGTGCAGTCCACATGACCGCCGTGCACCATACTATACTACGCGCGTTAATAAAATGTAATTGTAATTGTATCATTTGCGATAATACCTTTTTTTGTATTACATCAATAGTTAATTTTACAATTCATTATATTTTTTTCTTATGCAAAACAGTACAAGTTTAAACAAAAATTTAATTAGACCAAGAAACCCTTACTCAAAGATCTATATACGCGTTATTCTAATATTAAAATTTTAAAACAATCTTTACAGACTGGCTCGTCAGTATGTTTACGCGATTATTCAAGGGCGCACAGTTGAGGAGTGTTATCAAGACGAGCAAATCAAACTCTCGAACGAGGGCAACAAGATAACCGGCTACATCTCCGCCACAGCGTACCAGCAAATAAAGGCCCGGCAGGTCGCGCCAGTGAGCATGTTCACATCTCAGATAAAGGAAAACTGCACTGACCATTCAACGAAGCCGGAACCAAGGAGCGGGACGAAGAATATCCTACAAGATAAGTTGGTGAACATCGACTCTAACTCCAACAGCAGTAGCGGGCTCAGTTCACTCGATAAAGTCGGTATATTCAAGTCAAACTCAATGCCGTCCTTTGAAGAGGCAGCTAAGATGAGAGCCCGCAGGCAGATCAGCTTCGATAATCTAGATTTTCCTAAAAGATGATGCGATTCGAACTCCAGTGATAGTGATGATAGTGACGACTCTTGAATATATCATTTTTGTGACATATTGCGTTTCCGTTCGCGGTTATTTCTAGTTCAATTTGATTTGGAACGGTTGAACCTATTTATTTTCAAAGACTCAGATTATCAATTTTTATTTTATTTTAAGTGGTAACAATATGATATGGTCGGCTCAATTTATATTTGGTAAGCATTTATGTACCTCGAAATATGTTTATGTCGATTTTTTAATTTCTACTGATTTCACAGTAAATGGATTGGCTGTATGAGATTCCTCTTAAAAGATAAAAAAAAAATGCTTATTCTTAGTATAATCAGCAATTTCATGATTAGTATTTCATTGTTAGTTATTTAATTGGGAAGAAAATAATAAAACTTACTCTACAAACACATGCTAGTTGACAGTTTAACAAAAATCGACGTAAAATTGTATGAACATGAAATCAAATTGTAATCGGTTCGTTAGTTGGTCTTGGTTCGTAAATGCTTCCAATCTGTTGTACTAATTTTGTTATAGTTTTATTTTGTTATTGTGTGTGATTGCGTAAGAGAAATTCGTTTAATTGTGGTGTGTTCACGTATGTTTGTGTAGTAGAGGCCATTTGAACTGATCGTAAAGAGTAAGTGTAAAAACGTTAAAACTTAGCGGCCGCAAGTATTTAATTTTAGTAGCTTCATCAAATTTTGATTTAATGTATTCCTATAATTTGTAAATCTCAAAAAACACGAGAAATATCACGTTATTTCAATATTAAAATTATGATCTTTCTAGATCAAACATAATTTACGTATCTATGTATCTATTATTGCACTTTGATGTAACCAATGACAAAACTATTGTGTAGGGTTATAATATATATAGTGAATATATATAAATTACTGCGGTGACAAAAAATGCTGGCATTTGACATGTTATGAATTAACACGACGATTAGATAAATAAATTATCATTATATCGACATAAATAGGGCGATAACACATGACGTCGCAACTTAGGCCTGACATAAGAACGACCCGCTGACACATAAAAGCTGTCCCGTATTGCCAAATTTATGACATCGTCGCTCGCAACGTTCAAATTGCATTCTGCTGCGGTATTGCTGCGCACTACGCTGGCAAACTTACTACGATTCCTATCGTGCCTCCGGAAGATGGTTACCGACCTCTACGGTTCTTTTGATCAGGCAAATTTCAAGACGCCAGCAGACGACGTAGAAGAAACCTATCTCCGAACGTGTGAACTGTGTGGTAATAGGTTCTGTCATTTTTCGGCTGGTCTTCCTGGCACGTTGAATTGAGGAACGCTCACTTGGTGGTCAGAAGATCACTGAATAAGAGTTACTTACAGGCTGACGCGTATAAAGAACAAGCGAAGAGATGCGCGACGCGCCATGTGTAAACAGCCGCAAGGAAAAGCTATATATGATTACATTACTGAAAATATGTTATTCTGACATTTATTGACGTATTGTATCTTTATTGTATTATCTAGTTGCTCATATATTATTTTTATTGCGTACAGCAATAGATGTGTAATAAAAAGTATAAGCATTTAACACGAAAAAGATATGACAAAATATACGAGCGCTACGCAAAATATAGGTACGCTAATATTGATCAACTCTGACTCTAAGACTAAGAAGAAAATTCTCAATTAATAATTGGTGTATTAAAATGGCTATAAAATTAAAGTTTTTACACATACTTGTGTGCATTTTCAATTGTTATTTGTGTAATTAACTTCGGGAGTCATTATATTACTAAACCATTGTATGTGTATTTCACGAGTCCTTGTACACAAGCATGGAAATTTTAATTTATATCCGACTCAAATATCCCATTACTATAAACTGTAAGTCTGAACATAATATACCATCAAATTCTTTACGGAAATATGTGATTTTAAACTTCTTCTTCATCGTATTGTACATATATTTATTTATTGGACACATTATATTAATTCTAAGAAGCTACATATTTACACTGACAGATATTACTTTGCTCGAAACTTTACTACCAGTAACTCGGTGTTTTTTTTAATGTTGCATGTACATAATTAGCGAATTATTATTTTAGCATAGACTGCTTAGTACATGGTTCTTAAGCTATTCTTTGTTAAAAACATGACATGTTTTACTTAAATAATAATAAAATTAAATGTTATTTGCTCTGCTTTTGTGAACATTATATTATTTATATATATTTGTCTGAACATTATATTATTTATATAGATTAACTAGCGTTCTCTTCGTGGCCCACTCGAGATTGATGCATTTTATAATCGTTGCTGAACAGTGAATGATTGAGGATCTAAAAATATCTTCCCATGGCATGAAACTTCGACCAACAAGTAATAGCAAGTCATAATGAAATCTGTTTACAAATATGTTCGTGATGTGAATACATGGGATATATATACAAACAATGTGCATATGAGTAATAAATAATCTTTGAAACAACCATGAAACAACGTTATGGAACCTTATTCAGTCGGAGGAAGACTCAGCAATACGATATAAAAAGTGTTGTAGCCAAATACCTAAAATGTTCGTTTGTCTCATATTATTCTTTTATGCTTGTAATATGGTCGTAGGCACATGTGTAATTTAAATCGTTTGACTCTAAGCGTTGAAATCCACGCATATATTTGTAAATGTAATGTTTGTGTATTAGTATAATAATGTTTTAGAATTGAATGTGTGAGATTGCGTGTGCCCACAGAAGCCCAATAGCGGTATCTCAAAAAATACGTTTTTTTTAATTTTTTTGGCTTCAGATAGCTAATGCCGTAGGCCAAATAACGGTAACTTAGTTCATATATATTAAAAATCTAGTATTTAAAATATCCTTTTTCTCAAATTACTATGCGATATAGGAAACCGTCTGTAAACAAAACATTTTTTTTCTCGA
Organism: Cecropterus toxeus; assembly: GCA_018249875.1. Lineage (NCBI taxonomy): Eukaryota > Metazoa > Arthropoda > Insecta > Lepidoptera > Hesperiidae > Cecropterus > Cecropterus toxeus. Next base: position 4,836 of record DWNE01009155.1, on the reverse strand, counting down.
ATCATACTCCAAATGAGATACCGTTTTTGTACTTGTGAGGGCAGCATTATTCTCGAAAGTTATGCGAAATATTGCTGTATTGTTTAAGTGTGAACTCAAGTAGGTGACTTTATCATTAAATGTGTTACTATCTATGAGTTGGATCTCTAGTGTATCTATCTGTCGTAAGTAATAAATTATTTTCTTGAAAACAAAAAATATATTTTATTTACATCCTTAACATTTATGTACATAATAAAGAAAAAATAAAACTATGGACTTGCGTGGTTGTTATGACCGGTTAAGTCTACCAAATGTGTACAAGAAAATGTTTAACGAAAAATTCAGAAACTAGTATTAATGTATTATTGCATTCTAGTAGTGTAAAAATATAGAAAAACAGAATAATAAATATGTTATTTTTAGGCGTAAAATGACATGCTTTTTGTATTTTCCTTGAATATATTTAGAATTTCCGTTTTGTGGAAATAACAAAATTGTGTACACATTTTAAGCAGTTTATTAAAGGGCGCAGTAATTAAATAGACTTAATATTTATATTATTTTTTATAACTTGAAAGATAACTTTTTATGCGTTAGACGTTAACGTAGTCTTTCACTACGTTAATCTTTGCGAAATTTTACGTTTGGTCCTTTTCATTCTGACTGTGTGTGTAACTATTTATTAAGCCGTAATTATGACGTGTACGATGATAAGACATCCTGATTATATTATAATCTATACTCAAACGGTTTTCGCATTAGTCGCGATCGAAAAGTAATTAAGTAAACAATGGGAGTGTGGCAATCTACGTACCCTGGATTAACTGAAGATGTATTGGAGGAACTATGTACGCTTACATATTTAAATAAAGGGGAGATTTTACAGTGAGTACTTAGTTGTATTTAAATGTGTGAAATCAATATTTTTTTTGTAACGTAAACAGATGTACTATTTATACATCTTTTTATTTATATAGCAACAGAATGCTTTGGTAGGTCGTAGTAGGTAATTAAAACAAATTCCGAATAGGTCTTCTGATTCGGGTTAAGATATATCTCTAATGAAGTTTAATAAATGAATTTGACACTCGATTGAATTTTTATATTTTGAAACAGCGTGATGAAAAAGTTCTACTCGATTGATCCTGAGAAGTTAAAAGCAGATTACCACCATAGATTTCCGAAGAATGACTTGCTGAAAAAGTTCGAAGTTTTAAGGGTAAGACAATGTCTCAATATTTAAAATGCAACGCGATGAGTGTCCGTAACCCCAGCAGGAAAGTAGCACTAATGGCTTGAAGTACTAATTTTTGAAAAGCTATGTCGCATTTGTAAGTGAATACGATAATGAAATAGGTAGATATTTTATTACGTGTATTCTGTCGATTAAGCGGTTTTTGAGTTGAAAGTGGCCAATGTAGGAATTTCGTTATTCTAAAATTACAATCATTAAGTAGAGAGTACTTATACGAAAAGTCAAGGCAATATTCATTTATATCCGTCCAACATTTAAACCCCGGTACATGGTATACACTTACACGTATTGTTAGCATATTAAATAGCTATTTACAAGAAAGAAATGATAATTAATATTTCAGAACAACCCATTCCAAGACAGAATTTTCCGAGTTTTTTCGTCTAAAAACGATGAGTGTTTTTCGTTCGAGGATCTTATTGACTTGTGTTCTGCTATGAGCGCGGACTGTCCACCAGAAGTAAAAGCAGAATGGGCTTTCAAAATATTTGGTAAGAAATATAACTTTATATAATATAATTTTTATTAATTTATTTATTTTTTTCGTAACACTGTCGTTATTAGGCAGAAATAAGCCTGGTGGTACTACTGAAGTCAAACCACTAGAGGTTCTAGCGCCTTTAAATTTAAATTTGCCCTGTTTTCCTGAGTTTATGTCTGTTTGTCCAGATCGCCAAATTATATATAACAGCACAGCAACAGAACTTTAGCGTCTGTTAGATGTATATAAATATAATTGTATTCTATGATTTTTTTTATAATTATTTATTTAATTTATACACATATCTAATAAATTATTTTCACAGATTTAGACGGTGACAATCAAATATCTGACAGAGATATTGCGGAGATATTAGACCGTTTAACGTGGGATCCAGATAATCGAGCTAATTTCCTTGACAAAGCATCAAAAGAGCAAATTTCTAAAGTTGTACGTAAAACTAATTAACCGACATGTTTGTGCACTGTTCGCTTGATATGTAGTGTGTCTAATTATATTCTTATAAGATTGAATTAGCAACCGATCATGCAGGTAAGTGGCCATTGCCACCCACGGACATCTGTAAGTAACGTCGGTCACAAATGCGATATATAAGGCGATCAAATAAGGCGACGATCTTTGTCCTCGGGAATAGCAATATTCCCGAGGACAAAGATCGTCGCCTTATATGAAAATTGCGCCGACAAGTACACCCTTTCACCAAAACGAAACTGCTTTACGCTAGAATAAGGTAAGGTGGCGGTTCCTATCTAGTAGAACTTGTTTTACCATCTCGCGAATATATATAGGAAGTAGATACACCACAAAGAACATATGTTAGATCCTTCTGTACTATGGCCTATGGGAAAATAGTGTTGATACCTATTCCAAAATTAAATAGACTAACATGCGATAATTTCCAATAATTGCATTAATAAGCTCATTAAAGGAAATCTAAACCTAACCTAAATCAAGCATTTGAGCAGTGATAGCCTATTGGTTGATATTCGGTCTATCAATCGCGAGTCCGAGGTTCGAATTCTAAACAGACCACTGATTTTTCTAAAATGATGTGCGTATTACAATTTAATCATCACTGCTTTACGGTGAAGGAAAACATCATGAAGAAACCTAAACATCTGAGAGTTCTCTACAGAAAATAAAATGGAGTTCTCAAAGGTGTGTGTAGTCTACCAATTCGCTAGCGCGGTGGATTATAAAAACTCTCTCATTCTGAGAGAAGACCCGTGCTCAGCAGTGGGACAATAATGGGTTGACGACGACGTCGACCAAGCATTTTGGACTGTCATGATGACCACTGCCAGTAACTAAGTAAACACATACTTGGCGATCCGCATAGCTGAGCGGCCAATATACCGGTCTGACACGCACTGCATCCCGGGTTCGATCCCCGGCCAGACTGACATCTTAATTATGTGTTTAGATTCTGTTCTGGGTTTAGGTGTTTGTGTATTCATCTTTGTGTCTACGGTGCCCACGACACAAAAGACGTAACAAGCGTTTTTATACATATTTTTCGGATTTCTGTCCTATCATATTTTTATTTTTACTAGGCATTAAAAATATTTCGAACTCAACTCGATTTTGTCTGTTTCAGTTTTTTTGTTAAGAAAAATTTATTGCTCGCAGATTCATATTCATAAAATTTGAAACATATTTTTTTCAGATTCTACAAGAAATAAATTTAGATAATAGCGGTAGTATCAGTGCGAGCGAATTTAAATTAATAATGACGAGACTACCTGAATTTCACTCTTCTTTCTATTTTAGATTATGATTTATCATAAGAATTTAATTATTATTAAGTGATCTACAACATTATTGTTATACCAAACAACATTATTGTTATCTCTGTTATAAAGTAGAAAATGTAGGTAGGTATGTAGGGGCGTGAAGATTATTCTGTTATTCCGGGATAAGTTATCTCCTACTTGTCGTAAGAGGCGACTAAAAGACGCTTGAGACGCTTAGGGATGAGAGGGAGCTCGAACTGTCTAGCTAAACCACCCCGGGAAGGACAATGGTATGTGTGGTCCGTAAAGACCAGACAGTGAGATGGGCTCAACCGCTCACCTGCTTGGAGCCTGATGGAGCAACGCTCAGAGGAATCTGGTTGTGTTCCCTTGAATATCCTGGAATTCTGTTCACAGCACCGAAGACGGCTTACTTATATGTGCAGATTAAAACATTGGGTGAGATAGTTGCAAGTTTTCAAAGATTGTTAGACTTATAAATTTTATTTTATAGTTCATTCTTTCAAATAGTTTTCCTTAGACGTTTGCTATGCATTTGTATAATATTAATTTTTGTCGCAAATAAATAAAACATTTGGGATTTGGAAGTTTTATTATGGAACTCAAAATCTATCTGACGAAAGCTTTACAGGCAGGTTTGTTAAATCTGCCTGCAAGAGTTCGCTCCGGTAACGCTGGCAACACGCTCGTGCGGCCGGTGTAGCTCGGCAACACCGCCGGCTGCTTGTACTTCACGTGGTACATCGGGAATCCTAAGTAAGTTCTGGAAATCAAGATATTCGCAATAACATTTTGACGCTACGACAAGGTGAACTTATTGCGATATAAGAAAATAAGGCAGTATAAAAAACTTAAAGCCATAGTTATATTTTCAATAATTTTACAATGATGGCTCCGCTGAATATCACTCACACCCTCACCTCATCTCACCCCCTTCGTCATTATACCTCACCACTAGTACTTGACAAAATGTGAATACTATTTTATAAATATCTATCCGTCTACAAAGTCTACAAGAACACCTTTTTTAGATCTTATCAGTGTTTCTATGATTTACTTCTTTGACCTACGAGCAACCCCTTGAAATTATACTGTTTAGAGCAGTTTACATTTTTTCGGTCATACATGTGTAGTTATTGGCATGACCACGACCCTCATTATAAATTTCTATTTAATTTCACTTTTATATGAGACGACCATCTCAGTCCTCGGGAATTGCAACGCATCTGTGGTCGACTATATATGGAACCCTTGTTCTATATGAAATTGCTTACAAATGTCCATGGGCGGCAGTAACCACTTACCATCAGATGGGCTGCTTGCTCGTTTGCTACTTCATATTT
>DWNE01009154.1:0-11081 GCA_018249875.1 Cecropterus toxeus | reverse complement strand
TGACTTACACACAATTTGCAATCGTAATTAAGATATGCATATTTATGGAGGAAACACACTTACCGACATTCAACTAGTTTTTAAATAGATAATTAAACTATAACAAGAAAAGTAGGTATAAAATAGGTATGTTATGACTCCGCGGTTTCACCCGCTACCAGAAAAAATAAACAAAAGACATAGCCTGTTGTTATATACCCTGTAGCCTTCTTCAATAGATGGACTATTCAACACAAAAATATTTTTTCAATTCGAACCAGTAGTTCCTAAGATTAGTCTGTTCAACCAAACAAACAAATTCTTCAGCTTTATAATATTAGCATAGATTTTAGGGGTTTTATTCCGGGTATATATTCTTTAGAGGTAATTAAATACTTGCGCAATTGGGGTTTGCTAACCCGCACTGTTCCATTTTCAGCTGCATCACTTTATATCATGGACTCATTGATCAAAACGAATGGATATGAAAAGTATTACCATCTAGATCTTCGTGCCGTAAACACACCTGGCGCCCATTGTATATAAAGACTAATCAAGAGTAAAACTGCTAAAGTAAAAAAGTAAAACTATTTTAATTCAAAATTTGCGTTTTTGGGCCCATTTTTTGCGTTGTAGTCGAGATTTTGTTTGTGGATTTAATTCAAAATTTGTATTTTTTGGGACGATTGGTGGCGATGTAGTCGAGATTTTATTGTTTCAGGTCAACCTCGTCTCGGCATACTGATGTAATATAGTGATATAGTAAGTAGTGGTAGTATAGTAATACTAAATTTTAATCAGCAACTTACATGTAAACAGAACCATCAGCGCACGGAACCCTAGCTCCTTGGCAACAGGGTAGGTTTGAGCGTACTTCTTCCGGATACTAGGCCACATGATCGCTATCGGCACGTAGAATTGCAGCGGGTACGTGAACAGTATGGCCACAGCAATTAGACCTTGCACTACGATGCTCATGCTGAAAGTAATAATGATTATTGTATCGCAGTTGCATCCGCGTTTATCAGAGACCAATCTATTCAAAACAATCAAACACAGCATGATGTTATATAGCACATAGCTACAGCCTTCCACGATAAATTTACTATTCAACACAAAAATATTTTTCACAATTCGAACTAGTAGTTCCTGAGATTAGCGCGTACAACCCAACAAACTCTACTGCTTTATAATATTAGTATAGATGAAAGGTTGTGTTGAAAATGTCCTTAGGCAAAGGGAAACGCTTTTCATCACGTGGCATATCTTTTATTTAATCAGTAACAGTAATGAAGTAGTAAACGAGCATGCAGTCCACCTGATGGTAAGTGATTACTGCCGCCCATGGACACCTGTAAGTACCTTCATATATATCAGTGGTTCTATCTAAAGTCGACCACAGAATACTCCTAAGCACTGAGATGGTCGATTCATTTATACATAAGTGAGATGGCAATCACACCCTTCCAACCAAACGTAATAACTGTTTCACGTAAGAAATAATCTGTTTTATTTATCACTATTTTTTATTTAAAAAATGGTATTGCTTTTGTGAACTCACATTTGTCCTGGGGGTAGATTTAAGGTAAGGCTGCCAGCAACATCATTTCCGTACTTGAGGTATCCAAGGAAACCGACGGTGATGAATATACAAGCAACGAACACCATGCCCACATTTAGCACGCCGAGCGGCTTTTGGAACAGTTGCGGTTTTTGCATCTCGTTCTTTAATGGTAATACCTGGAAATTAACATCGTAAGTATAAGATTTTCTAGGGATATTTCCATTACCTTTTACGTAAACAGGACATACGTGAAAAGGGTGATATTTTCGAATGTGCGTAGACAAATTTGGAAACTGTAATGCGAAATCTCTTTTGTTAATGAAATGCAAGGTCGGTTTTGATGAATAGAAGTAGGTACACAAGTAGGTATATTTTTCTGGACACATACATTAACATATACACTATAATGTGTAATTATGACCACATATAAAAAAATACAGAATATGGCACTTGTTACTATTATACATATATATCTTAAAACATGGAAATATGTATATAACTGTGTACATTGTGTACACCTATGTGTACCTAATGTACACCTGTGTGTATATCCTGTGTATATAACATAGATTAAACTTACCAATCCAATACCCTCAAAAGCGTAGACAGCCGTTCCAAAGTAAAGAGGCAGTTGTTCCCAGGGAGCAATATAATTCCTGGATTCAATAGGAGGCAGGTCCTGCGCCGCTTTGTACACCACCACGCCGACGCCCACGGCCATCAATATGTTGGCGAAGGTCGAGAACGGTGTCAGATACTTAAGGTTCCTCACCATGCTGAACAGCAGGATTGGTATGATCACAAATATCATGTGAATTGACACCTCCGCTTTAAGGTCGAAATATTCGCAAATCTGAAAACACACATTATATACATATTTGATTACCATGTTTAATTGAGATCTTTAGTGTTGCTACATATATCAGCTATGTATTCTTCAAAATTAAGGACAAAAAATATGTTAAACCGTTTCAATGTCGTTGGTTTTACATTTTAAAACAAGTACATGCTTATATGAGATAGATAAAGAGAATAGAGGTAAATACGAGGTGATTAATTAAAAGATACAGAACATGTTGCCAGAAGTGGTAAAAGAGTGTCAATTTATGATACGTTTTTAAAATTGAGTACTGAAACGTGCAAATTTTTTCATCCTGCGTATATTTCAACTCATTAACAAAGTTAAGAAGCGTCGGGCCCGGGTAGAAATTAGATAGATGACCGTCTTCTTTGCTATAGAGGGCACATTAGGCCGTCAGTCCCGGTAGATATCATTGGATGCTAGACGCTAAACCTTGTTGGAGGCCTCACGAGGCGTTTTAAAAATATCCGACAAGGGTTACCTAGCTACTAAACTGTGTCTCCTCCACCAATATCTCCGCATTTGAATTTAAATTTTAGAGAAGTAAATAAGCATTTCTGAATCTTAGTTGAGATAAGAAACCGACAGTATAAACGTTTAAAGATGTTATTCGTGTGGTATTATTTCTGCCTTATTTTAATTGTGTTATTTGCTGTTGTATCCTGATTCGACGATATGGTAAAAGATAATTAGGTACCTACTTGTCCGAGGCGTTCCAACTTAGTACTCAGGGCTAGCACAGCATCCGTAGTCGAGTACATTTAGGTATTCTATTATACGGGTTTGGTCACAGATGGCCTAGAAAGGCCATCTGTGATAATTTACTATAAAGTGGAGTGCCTGCTCCTTTTCTAGTTGTATGATATAAAAAGCTTATAATACATTATTTTTTCGAAGTCGAATATACTCACCAATTTGACATTATTGGCGATAAACACGATGTAAACGCAGCAAAAGCCAAGCTGAGTGACGCATAGGAAAGTGTCCACCAAGACCCTTATGGTGCGAGCGAAGGGACGCAGCCTCGCCGGCCCGGTCTCGAACACGAGGCCCACGGTCTCGGAAAAACCAGGAGGCTTCTCTCGTTTTGTCCGCCTGTGCATTTCTTCTGAGCAGTCTAGCTAAAAATATAATGACACAACCTCTACTTTACTAGTCTAGAATTGTTTATTTTATTAATATGATATTAAGGAATAAGTATACGTACTGTTAATATAAATCAGATACTTTCGGCTTGCCTCATCTCATTACAAATAAAGATTATGAATGTGTACTTCATATAAAAATAATGTTATGCTTTACCATATATAGGAATCCATGTGTTTTAATAAAAATGTTTATTCTTGTTGTTTACACTTCTACATTTTAAGTTATACATTAAGTGCAGGTACGATAACGTAGTAATTATACAGAAGAAGATAAGTCATGATGAGATGGAACTTCAAATTATAGGAATCATTCGTGTAAGTACGTACACATATTTATTGTATAGATAGATTGAGTTCATTTTCATAAAATATTAGTGTCTTTGAAGATACTTGATCTATAGGTACACGTACCTTAAATACATTATTCCAGTAGTTCGATCCTAAATGAAAATATAGTTATCATCAGATAATATTTATCACTTAATAATCTTGCTGGTTTTACTTAAAAATGCAATTTTATTTTTACACAGCAGTCTAAAGTTTAATTCTTTTTTACTCAACGAAGTACTACTCAAATGGGGTAAATGCTTCCAATGTACGTCTATGTTTACCAGTATATGTTGTGCGTGTACGCAGATGACGCCCAGCACAGCGGTCATGATGGGCGCGAACAGGATGCCGCCGTTCTTGAACGCATCACCCATCGCCAGCAACCCTGAGCCAATGTTGCCGCGGAACAGATGCAACATCGTGTCGGCATATCTGCGAGATACATTATACATAAAGCGATCTTGTCGTATCTCTAAAATTGAGACGTTACACTGTTTTAATGTTGATAGTAGGTATACATATAAGAATCTTGTAAACTATTGAATTTAAAAGTAACCGGTGATTAAAATCATTTTGAAAAGCTACCCATCATAATATAAACGGCTTATATAACCTTAATATATAAATAATATAAACCGTATAACTTACGAAGTGGGATGTGTGACATGATGATGGGCCACGTCACCAGTGGATCCCCCGTTCTGACACTCAAATGAATTCTTGTTTTCTACGCTAAGAATCTGCTCTCGAGATTGGTAGGCTTCGTAGCCTTGTGGTAGGCTGTAAACATGAAATTAAAGTTAATATTAAAGTGTTTTCTTTATTGGTAAGAAAAATCTGTTTAAAGGTTTTTTTTTTCTTTTAGTGTTGGTGTCTTCAATGTTTTAAGAGAAAAAATACCCAAGAAAACTCGACCCTAAACAAGGCTAAAAAATTATATCAGATGTTTCAGGATTAGCGCTACTTACGCACCGTACACATAAGTACTTATTTTAACACCGAGATTACTTTAAATGAAGTAAGTAGTTAGTAAGACTTATAAAGGAGGTTCGCACTTTGACGTAAATAGATAGAAGTGAATTATTGCCACCTAATTATCACATTGTAAACATTCTTTTTTTATGGCTTACACTTATTTAATTTAAGAAGCAGTGCAAATTTATCGAATTGGTTTATTTAGTTTATTTAATACATTTATTAACGTACTTAAATAAAATTAAAAGAAATTTATGGAATCGTGAATAACTGCGAAAAACGTTTTAAAATGTTTATTAGGGATCCGTACCCAAAGATTAAAATCGGGACCCTATAACTAAGACTCTGCTGACTCTGTTAATATTTTCACAGATAGTTCAGTTCTGTTGCCCTTCGATCAAATATTTTGATCGAAGCTGTTGCCGCTATGACAACAAATAGTAAAAACCGAATAAATATTTAAGGGGGGCTTCCATACAACAAGCGTGATTTTTTAGCTGTTTATATAAGCAATGATACTTCGTGACTGAGTCCGACTCGAACATGACGGGGTTTTTCATAACAACAAGCGATTAGTGATGTAGAGTTTAAGTTTTTGACTTTTATAAATAAATGCATGTCGGATATGTATTAAAATTTCAATAGATATGCTTATTATCCCGACCCGCGGGGCGAGTGGTCACCATACCGGTCTGTCACGCAGTGCGTTCCGGTTTCGATCCCCGGCCAGACAGAAATGTGAATGATGAGTTTAGATTTCTGTTCTAGGTCTGGGTGTTTCTGTCTTTGTATGTCCATGGCATCCACGACACAGGAGAAATCCTACTGTGGGGCTATGAGTTCAGAAAGCGTTATATTATAGTATAATATTCTTATTTTTATTTATTTTCTACACTTTATAAACATAGTCGTTACGAACTATATAGTTAAATATAAGAAATGTAATAATTCTACATGAGATCAGCGGTAGATCCATCAAATTTTAGATCAATTTAAAAAGGACCAACAAGAAAACAAACAAACTCAGCCTGCTGTTATAAGGAATTTGAATGATCTTACTAACAAACATTATTTTTGTCTTGTCGTTGTTGATCGGTACTTGTACATAGAACCAATAATGTAAGATTGAATCTATGAGAAAACTAGTTATGAAAAGATTCGATTAATATACTTTTATTTTACTAATTATAATGTCATTTGCGGTGTTTATCAGCTTTGCCTACATGGTTTACCCTTATTAGGTTCCATAGGCAAAGCGCGTTTTTTATGACTTTTATTTTGTTACTTTTACAGATTAACTGCCAATATTCACATAGGCACACGTAGATTCAAGACACTATTATTAATACTAATATATATATATATAAATAAAAAATAAAAATATTATAAAGCAGTAGAGTTTGTTAGGTTGAACGCGCTAATCTCAGGAACTACTGGTTCGAATTGAATATTTTTTTTTGTGTTGAATAGTACTTTTATCGAAGAAGGCTATAGGCTATATAACATATAATTATGTCTTTGTTCTTTCTTATGTAGTAGCGAGTGAAACCGCGTGGTACAGCTCGTATGTAATAATATGCTTAATAACACGAGGTGTTCCAACTTAGTCCTCACGGGTAGCAAAACACTTGTGGCGGACCTCCGGTAAGATCGCACCTGGGGTTCAGTAAGTACATAAAATATATATCCATGAACAGCAGTTGCCACTTATCATCAGACGCAACGCATGCACGATTGTCTACCTACGGCTGTCCAACATTTTTAATGTGCATTCAGGACAAAACAGTTGTTAAAATTTTACTCTGTGGTCTAATCGATATTAATTGCAAAATAATTTTATTATATAAATCCTGCACATGCAAATTAGATCGGAACTAATATAGAGTTGTTTGTGTAACAATCTAACATTTGTGTAACATATTCAAAAACGGAAGAATTAACGCTAGCAAGGACATAGGTACGCAAAAGCAGTAGATAAAATTAGACAACGTACTAAAATAACAATGAATTATATCATCAAATTTTATAGATACAATAAAAATGTCGTAATTTAATGACGTACTTAAATATACTATAGTAAATTTATATTTTTTATTTTTATTGTAAAATTAAATTGTTAATTAAAATATATTACTGAATATTTTGTAAATTTATGTATATCATCAATTTACTATAGTAAAATTTCGTACGTATATAAAAATAGAATAAAAGACGGGCTCAAGTAAAATTATATTGATTAAAAATTAGGTTTACTTATCACTAATGTAAGTACACATTTATCACATAATAATACTTATTAACTTATTTTTACGGGGTAATTACAGTTCAGTTTGCTACATGTACATAAAAAACGTAGCTATCTGGTTGAAACCGCCAAAAATTTGGTTCTTTTTTTATAAATCTACTCTCTCTACAATTCTCTTAATTCCTAAATTATATTTTATATTCAACATAACATACAATTCATACGTAACAAATTAACAATATCCAAGACAAAACATTACCTTCAGCGCACTACTTGAATGCCCTGTCAATGATATTCACTATTGTGCATAATATCTTAGTTAATTATCGTCTTATAAAAAATAACGAAACGTGAATACCAATTAACTGTACCTTAACTGTATAATTCGAATGGCATTAGCTATCCACAATTTTCGTAATCACTGCATACATAACATCTCGTTTGACACAATTGTAATATATATCACAATCACCCCTATTTCAAAATAGCTTATATAACGGTTTTAGATACTGATTCACTTGTTTATTTATATGCTTGTAAGTTTTTCTAGGGCGTGTGATGTAATCCGCAAGCGCCGTGCCGAAGCCGGACGCGGCCGCCGACACCGCATTTTGGAAAGGTCGGTTAGGAGCCGGGTATCCCTGATTGTATGGAGACTGATGCTGTTGATTGTAGCCTAAGTTACTACCTCCAAAGTTACCAATTTGTCCGCCGTATCCGCCGTAGCCGCCGTGGCCGCCGTGCCCTCCATGCCCGTGGCCGTGTCCGTGACCTCCGTGTCCGCCGTGTCCGTGTTGATTACTTATTTGAAGTGGGTACGCTGCAACTGGTGCTATAGGAGCAATAGGAGCTATTGGTAAAGCGGCAACACCACATCCAAAGAAGTAGTTCATGACTGGAGCATTCACGTAAGTATAATCAGGATGAGATGGAGACCCAAAAAACTTGTCGCCAAATGATCTACCGTAACCCCCGTATCCACAGGGCCCATAGTTCTGTTGCTTCTTTTTCTTGCGATGCTTTCTTTCCAAATCATCGGTGTTCTCATCGTCCACGATTAGGTCTTTGGAAGTCGGTGCCTCAGCCGTCACCACTAATATGGCACAATGAAGAAGAAGAAAGATGAAGATGGATTGCTAGAAAAAAAATGAGCTTACAGTTGGTTTTAGATATTATCTGTTTAACACTTCTCCCCTTGCACTATAAAGGAAGCAGGAATAGAAATCTAACGCAGTTCAGCTTTCATAGAAGCAATTTTTCAATTATTCAGTGACACCCAGGAATCAATTGGAATTGGTTGTGCAACAGTGTTCGAGACATAGAGGAGTAGGAGTAAATAATGTTTTTTATCACATCCAATACAAGCAGGAAGTCAGAGATTTACAAGATTATCTATGATTAAGGCCCACGTGTCAGGCAAACGTCACACTTTATTGTACCTTATTGTGTGACGTGACTAGGAGACAAGATCATGATTGTAATTTTAGTTAATTTTTTCATGGAAGACACATAAAATATAAATCACAATAACAAATTTAAATACATTTATATATTTTATACGTTTAAATCTCTTATTACTTTATTAATATCATAAATTTAAATGATTAATAACATATGTTAAATCATCCATGATTTATTCGAAATTCCTCAAATAATGGTAAACTTTAAACTTACCATTTTGATGTATGTTGATCACGCGTTCCGAGCCGGCTGGTCGACCTGCAGTGCTACAGGCGACTGACGAATTGAAACGCCAAATTGGGGGATCCAATGTGGAAAGTGAAAGCTCGATCCTACGAGTATATGCTAACAATAACAATATTGCAACTAACATATAAGTACGTAGTTCTCTCAGTCAGCGGACCATGGGATACTGTTGGGCAACCAACTGGTAACCGATACCTGGAAGTGGTAGTGACCGGATTGTGGGTTTATGTTCCTAAAGACTTCTTACAACCATCGACAAATGTATGGATCTCGATTGTTAGTGTACAGAACAGTAGGAAATAGTGATACTCTATACTCTGATACCTGAGTAAATTTATTCGGACAGTCGCTGTACCGACCCTAATTAGCTTATTACAATTTTCAGATAGTTTAGTTAGTTTAGTTAGTTTTTCAGTAGCATATCTGAAAATCGCATATATTTGGAAACATACAGTTTGGACAACTGAGAATAAATTATAATAGCCATTTCTAAATTTAGAATCTTTATCAGTGTGTTGGAAATTGCACCAAACAGAAACCATTCAATTTTGAGAGGAACAGCGAGGCGCAACTACTATTACACAAATACGTAAAAGTATATATTTTATCTTTTTAGTTTAAATGGTAATTAAAAAGTTGCTGTATAATTAAAATTTTATATAAATATAAAGTTTCAGTGCACTGCTCAGCAATAACTTTTAGATAGTGAAAGCCGTAACTTCACTTCGTTATTAACTTTAAATAAATTGAATTTCCCTATAAGTTCTCGAATTTCAGAGAATAATTTTCAATGTTAAATAAACACAAAGCGTTATAATAATTTAAAATAGAGCAATAAAAATTCTATTCCCAATTTATGATTGTTTTTTTTTTACATTTCTTTGCAACACAATTAATTGAAACTGTGAATTTTCATGTCTATAATTTATCTTTTATCTGCACCATAGGCGTAAATTTCGCTACGCTAAACGCTAACTGCACCATTTTGTGGTTAATTAGCACATGCTTTTTATCAGTTTCATAATAACGAGTAATTACCAAATGGTAAAAGTTGTGGACTGTACTAAACCTATGACACTATGTCTGGTATGTATATATTACGGAAATACAGGAATGCATTAATGTAATGTTGAACTCCTTACAGCGGCAGCAGCCTCGATATACATAGGTAACGGTTGTTTTGCAATCGAATTTGGTTGTTAAGTCGTAATGATTTTGATCGTCTCGAACATTGAAACTAGTGTAACTAAGCAATTAGTGCTGATGGAATAATGTCAAAATCCGTGTCAACTTTGATAAAAAAGTAATATTTAAGGTACTTATATATAAATGCTGTTACGTACTTTCTTTTTTAGTATCAACATGATTTATTTTATACTATACAATATACAATGGTCTTTACACACCTTCCTCACATTGTAAATGTTTTGTAATTGTGATTTTTTATAATAAATTACCGTGCTATGGTTTATGGCTTTTCGTTACCGTTCAGACATTCGAAGCAGCGATTTTGCACGGGATTTAAATAGTCAAAACTTACATTTGCCACAAAGGTATCTTTTGTTTTGCAAGCGATTCTTTTCGGTAAAATAGTGTGCAGTAGTGCTGCCGTTTCGGTAGTTAACGTTAAATTCGTTACGAATGTTGATATTGCCGCCCCAGGAAATGTTAGTAGGTATATTTCCTATACAAATCTCTTTACGTTAACGTTAACATGTTTAATAAGTAGTGGTAATTTAAAACTTTGTTTTTAGTTTTCACATACGTATTAATTATTTATACCTAAGTTACAAAGAAATATAGCTAGGTAAACATTATAGGATGATGCCATATAATTTAAATTAGTAATTCGTTTCATTTAATAGAGTAAGAATTTCGATTAGTTCACCAGTTCTGTTCATCTAGTCCCTTTACGAGATGATGATTAAGGTTAGTGGTATAAAAATATTACTGGTACCTAAATCCAAAAAACTGCTCAATGTAGGTATACACTAATATATAACATTGTTTCAAGTAAACTAGTAGTAGGTATAACCGTTAAACTAAGTTACGTTGCTTAATAAGCAACTATCCTATTATTCTTAGATAAAGAAAACCCAAGAACTTTCGCAAAATGTTGCTGTAACGTTTCATCACCGTTCCCACGCGTGAGCTTCGTTGTACACCGAATACGGTACAACCTTGACTTCGCACCAAGAGAACGTGCACATATAGCTAAAATACTTAAACGATACCGACTATGGGTAGATGTGTATAGAATTCGATGCTGCA
>DWNE01009153.1:0-11081 GCA_018249875.1 Cecropterus toxeus | reverse complement strand
CAAGTATTAATTTTTTTAATGCATACCTTTTTGAATTACTGTCATTAAATTTTATGATTCAAGATTACCATATGATTAATGAAGACAAAAAGGCCTTTAAAAGTTTTAATGATCATAATCAAACTTAAAACAAAGTAAATATTTCAATTTATTATATAACTGCATTTTTTTTTTTTATTTAAAGTTCTATTAACATTTTTAAACATATTGTTTGGAAAAATGCAACAGGATGCATATTACAGTAAGCATTTTAAAAATAAAGGGTAGTTCTGTACATACTGCATCATGGTATCCATCTTGGAAACCTTTTCTACTGAACTTGATTAAACATAATACAGATTAAACTTATCAATATGGCAGTATCAGCCATAATCTTAGAACTAAGAACAGTATAACATGCTTACCTGGTCATATGAACTTTATAATTAACTCTAAAAAATTATCGTAATCATGTTATACTAATTTAATGTATATTGACATAGTATATCAAAATTGTTACATTGTCCTGAATTAACTTCCCTAGCTTCTAAAATTTTTATCATTTGATGAACTCTTCTTAGTTATAAATGTTGAAACCTTGCAAATAAAAATTCCAACAATGATGAAATGAATTAGGCTCCTCAAATATATAATAAGCCTCGGCTGATAGGGCAAGTAATAAACTTATGACATAAAGATTAATTTGATAGTAAATTGATAAATTTTAACATTTCCTCATATAACAATTTCCTATATATTTGATTCTACTTATACCGTAATCCTTTTTTTGCAAAATCTATTTATTATTTAAATCTACAATAATCCTATTCCACTTTATAAATTATAGTGCAATTATGAAAAAGTTGCATTAATATTTCCTATTATATTACATTTTTTTTTGTCTTGTATGAGGTATTCTAATGGAACAAAAGACCATAGCAATGTAAATGAGAGATGTTCTGGCTATAGTTCATATCTGTCGATGATTAGGATTGCATTAAATACTTATTATGGAGTTTGTAGACAGTAGCCTAATCATTCTCATTCTAAGATGAGCTACATGCCCAGTAATGGGACGCAAATGGGTCAATGTCCTTAAAGAATTTTATTACATGAAAGGAGGGTGGATTGCCGATTAAGATTGAGGTGGATACAGAGCCTTACAATTCAAGCAGCATGTAGAAAATTGTACAGGTCATATATACTCATATAAAGCTGATGAATTTTGATTGATTGAAAGCACAAATCTCAGAAACTATTGGTCTGAATGAAAAAATATTGTTGTGTTGAATAGTCAAATTATTGATGAAGGCTATTAGTCTATATGACATCATGCTATGTTTGTTTGTATGCTATGCAGAGGGTGAAACTGCAGAGCACAGCCAGTTGATATAATATTTCAACAACAAGCATTAATGTTAAATTGATATTTAGTTAGTTAATAAATAGAACATAATAAATACTGAGGTCTATCATTAAATGTTACATCCTTAAACAATATTGTAGATGTATTGTGAAATATTGTAATAAAAACAAAATTAAATTCTTCATGGTGCAGTGCTTATCGTGTGGATATGAAATGCAGTGAATTATGTATTTAATTACCAACTAAGAAGTTACATAAACTATGAATTAAGATTTATACTCTTGGTTTGAATTTTGTATATTTCTCTTGTGTGTATTTGTGGTATACATATACACGAAATATATTAACATAAAACAGGGAATCCCAATATAAGGCAATGAATGTAGGAATAATAATTATATTTGTTTTCCCTCAATTATCAGTTAGCAGCCAAATATCTCAATATTCCTCTTACGTTCAATATCCTTTTTGGCATATAACCCACTAAGTAACTAACTTTAATATATATTACTATGTAATAATTTACCCTTAAATTTATGAAAATGTTTCATTTTATGGCACCGATTACTTTATGGTACCGATTTTTTTTAACGATTTGATTTCTAAGCCTACCACGGGATTTAGAACTTTGAAAACTAAACGTTTTTATTCATTTGTGTATCAAAATAATGGATCATTTGATTTAACAATGAAGGAACTTATTTTGATTGACCTACAAGTTTAAAATTTGCTATAAGTTTTATAAACCAACCTCTATTATGCAAGCAGGACTATGCAGTTTGATCTCTTCAACATATGCTCGGCAGAAAAAGAATGATTGTCATGATAGATCATTACATGTATATGACAAGACCCGTCAAATATATTAATATATTATTCTCTGTCTAAATTGTTAAAAGTATTTGTAAACCGAAATGTATGTAACTGGCTGACTGACGTCGGTGAAAATTTATTGGCACATGTCATATACACAAAAACTCATCCTTCGAATGTATTCTACTTGTAAATAATAAATGGTCCAATAAAGAGTTACTAGTCTATGTTTTACTTAGTAATGGACTTTTTGCATAACTTTTGCTGCTTCCTTGGTCTAAAATTCGATAGATTAGATACATAAGAATTCTGTGTATATCGACATAAACACGATTGCAAGTGATTTATTCGAAATTATAAAGAAGTAAAAGAGAAGAAAATAGATAAAGTGTAAACTAGGTGAGCTTTTGAAAGTGCTTTGGATTGTCGTTAAAAATATAAAACGCACTCATAGCCCACATTGATATTTCAGCTGTTGTAGGCGTCATGGATACACACACTAAAAGATAACTATAACCGTCCAGACTCGTTAATCGTTAAGGCTCGTCTGATTTGACTATAACCCAAAATTCTTTTGTTAGGAGACGATGATGATGAGCCGAACGATTATTGACTAGTATTAAGTATGGAAATGGTTAAATAGATTTAAGCATTATGTTGTCCAAATGTTTCTATTCCTAAGCCGTAGACATTCGGCGCGTGTCGAGCGGCTAGTTTCGCAAACCCAGTACATTAGGTAAGCGAATCGGGCGCACAGCCGCAATGACAATGTTGGGGCGGTGAGGTGAAAGTATATGCTTTGGAGTTTTACAAAAATCTGAATTAACATCTTCACTTTTTTTAATGTCACTCTCAAACCAGTTTTACTATGAGATTATTGTCATGCCAAAATTTGTAAATAGTAAAAATGGTTCCTTCGTTCACTCCAGGTTGGTCTGTTCGTATAATATTTCTGGTAAATGAAACAAATAAAAGAATTCATTAAGGGAATATTTAGCTGCTTCCTTATTTCTTTCCTTCTGCTATAACTGCCAACTTCCAAAAATTGTTTTAAATAACAAACTCAGACAAGTCCTAGTCACGTCAAGGCATGTTCCATAAAAATACATACATTTCATATATAGTAATAATTAAAAATACTCTAAATGCACTTTACAAAACGTGTCTAATTATTAATTGTCGAATATTGTTGATCTTAAACATATTTATTTAAATAAATTGAAGTCTGAATCTATATCTGGTACATACATTGGATGTACGGTAAACTTACTAAATTGTAAGTTGTAATTTACATAGATAAGATAAGAAGATTACAAAGATATTTTGCAAGTCTATTATCTCTGACACTTTCCAGCTTTTCCAAACCTTTGTTATTTTTGTAAGGAATTTAAACTGTAATATTTTATGAAGTTACAGTAAATAAGTAAACGATACAGAACTTAACAACTGAAGTGGAATATTTAAAAAAACGCACATGTTTGAACCTTAAGTGCAATCCTCTGAACTATCTAATAAGCAAATAAAAAGTTACATACATTTTTTTTAATGCTTGTAAAATATATTGTAAAATGGCAAAAGTTGTAAATAATCTTGACAGTTGAATCATTTGAAATAAATATTCTATTACACTGAAGTATAATCCATAGAAAAATTCAAATCGTTTGCATGTCCCATCAAATTGGACTAAATAAGAAAACGTCGTGGTGATATAGAGTGATTGTGATTATTACTTACTGACTGGTTTTGGGTATTGGATTTGATGATTTGGTTATGTTTAAGTTATAAAAAAATGTAAAATAAAACAATATATCCTAAACGATTAATTTCAATATTAACTTAATACATACACAAAAACACAATGTTTTAATAACAAATAATACAATACATAAAGAGAATGCGTAAGTACTTGTAAATATTTTGGTTTTAATTATTTTTAAAAGCCTTCTGATGCTCATGTAAGTTTAATGACTGCTATATGGGTTTCTGCTAAAATAAAATGACGATGTAAATATTTTTTTTATTTTTTTATTGAGACATGTTTTTTATAAATTAAGTCTTAACAAAATAAGTTTTACAAATTTGCGTTAATGATAAGGGAGCGAAAAGTCTGTGCTTAAATTTTAGCACAGGATCTATTAACATTTTATTTAATAATACTGATCAGGTTCCATAGATTATATTTTATGCGTTTTTGCAATCCGTTGTTTAAGAATATATTTTACCGGTTTATCCACTTGAACAGAAAGTTTTCTGAATGAATCTCCCATACATCCGGTTTTCGGCAAAATTGTCAGCTGGTGATCTTGTCTTATGTTCAGTTTCTGAGTATATAAGATTTAAATTTGGTGCTTAATTTATTTACACATTTAGTTAAATTGTAACTTATTTTTTATAAACACTATAAGAAAATATATTTTTGTATTTATTTGAATAGTTACGATATTAACTGATCTTAATAAAATTAGTGCAACTATTAGAATCGGTATAAAAAATCGGTCTAACTCTGTTACATCTCTTATAATCTTTACATAGATGTAAATTTTCATCAAAAATGTATATTATAGTGACATTTACTCAACTATATATATTCGTTTTATTTGCATAGATAACAGTTATGTCATATGTCAATCCAGACTATATAATGGAGTTGACAACTATGATGTAAATTATTCATTTTTTTCTGAATTTGCTATTTCTTTCTATACAAAATCTAAATAAAAATTCCCGTGTTTTCTATCTTCCTCACCGTTAGCCGATATTTCTCTCCGCTGTTGAGTAGTTTATACATGTTTACAAACAAAAAATATGTAATAATGAAGAATGTACGAAGTATTGACATGTACAAACATATTGTGCTTAAATAAATATAAATTAGTTCTATTTTTATATGATCGTATCAGAATTATTATTATTTGTCTTCATTGACGATTGTAACGTAATTACCTAGTATGTTATAGTTGACAATGTTGGTAGTACAAAGGTACTAAGTACATTAAGCGCAAAAACATTAAATCAAGGCTTGTATAAAATTATTGACTTTGATAAATTAGATATTAATATAAGATTCATATGTCATGCGGAAGTAAGGTGATACAAAAAAGTCAAGTCCGATGCAGGTAGCTTCATTTGCATAGCGTCAAGTTCCTACAGATATGTATGTGAATTGCTCAATAAGTCTGACGAATATTACGCGTTTTGAGCTATCATCATTTTGGATGCCTTTGAAATGACTAGCTGTGAATTATTGTGGGTGTAGAGATTTAGTGGTTGCGGGTTCAGCACGTGACAAACGTCTGCTGTATGAGTTGCTCCACTAACGAGGTGTAGTAGAGAAACATAAACCAACGATGTCGCGCTTTATGACACCAGTTTCTGCTATGTAATCATGCCATTCATTCATTTCCCGTGGCGATAAAAGAGTTTCATGTTTCGTTTTATTTTTCACCATTTTTGTTGCACGGAGCCCGATTACTGTCGTTTTGTCGCTATTGTGTACTTGCGAAGTTGTTTCGGTTCGTGAAATTTATGCACCAGAAATATGGTTCACTTGTTTCTGTAAACATTGGATTGTTTCATGAAGCGATATACAGGTTATTTAAATCCTTTTATGTTCATGAATATTAACCAAAGTAATTACAACAATGTTATTTTTAATTCTAAGCTAGTGTTCGTTAGTAATTAGTTTGTTTTAAGAATTTCAATGGTGGTAGGATTTTTTTGCATGTAAATAGTGCTTAATCTATGATATGATTATTATTTTTTTAATGCGACACATTCAGGAAAAATCCCTTTGAAATAAATTTATAGCTATATATAAGTAATAAAAAATATTTTGATTAATTACAAGCTCATTTTTTGTAACTTTTAAAACAATTTATTCTAATAGTCTTTTACATTCTTTTAGCAAGAACTGACATGTTAAAGGATCACTGCAAAATATCTACATCTTTAGCAAACTCCTTAAATTCTTGGAATGGAACTTTACTTACGTCCGGTTATTTATTGATATTATAGTACCTTTGAAAATTTGATTAAGTTTATACCGAAATTAGAGTATAATAAGAAAGATCATTGTTAGAAAGTGGAATAGATCTGACGATAATAATGTTTTTCAGTAATTCGAAGGATTATATAGCATTTAAATTTTATGTTTATGGAAAGCATAATTTTGACATTAAGTTATTATTGACAGGATCTTGATATATTTAAACAACAAATGCAATATAGGTACACTTATATGATGTTCACTGATGATTAAAACGGAATATCTAAAATTGTTTTATTATTGTTTAAAAATAACTATTATTATTAAAATACTATTTTTCCAAATTTCTATCAGCATCCCGCACAAACTACTAATGTCAAAACATTGCTAATTCTAGTTTGTTTGTCCATCTGTTTCTCTGCCTGTCGTTTTCTGTCAGACAGTATAATGGCTAATTTAAAATCATATTCGAAAGTGTATTGAAATTTTATTGAATGTTATAATAATGATAAGAATATTATAATAAATATGAATATAAAATAAAAATATTCTAATAAATATGTTTTTGTAAATAAAAACAAGTAAATGATAAATATAACACGTATATAAAATAATATAATAGTAAGAAAACGTCCGTGCGCGTATCCTACTCTCACTTGACGTTTTTTTTTGCATTCTCTTACTAAGTACTTGATCCGGCAGATGCTGCACTACCGAAAATTTAGAAAAAAGCAAATCCGCGAACTTGCTAACTTTAAACAATTTATTTTGTAACACAAGTCCATAAAAAGCTGTTAGGCCACCTGACTGGTTCCCTGCTTTGCACGTGTACGGCGATATATTGTGCTGTTGAACATTGTCGGCACCTATGCACGGATTGCCAGCCGATTTTAAACACTTTCTCTATCACAGTAAACATAATATTCCCTTCATAACCATTCACTGCGTTCGGTATGATGACCATTTTTTTTGTAACCATTCTGTTAACGTGCCACCTGGCCTTTTTCCTGACATTGAGTCCTTTTAACGAAGTGAATCACTCTAAAGTCTGTTGAATATTGTGACCAGTGTGTTTGGCGATATGTTTACTTTTGATTAAGCAAATAGCGTACCTCCGCTATGAGTATGTAGGGCATAGATATTATACCAAGGGGCTTGTACTGTACATCAAACGTATAGCTAGACCGCAGAATGTCATGTCATTATTATTGTTACATTTTGCTTATATGTAGTTTTTCTAGAGTTTAGAGTAAGTTTTTACAGATTTCCTTCCATTTATCTATGCAGAGATTGCAATATAAAGAGAAATCATTTAGAAATACATAGAATAATTACTTTTTTTTTACGTTCTATTACATGTTTTTACTAGCAACTGCAGCGCAATTGTTTGAAATCTTTTTAGCTGATGTTAATCTCGCAAAACTATGCGAAAGCCTTCGCTTATTCATTCATGTCATTGATTCACACGTTTTCCGCGTTCAAAGCACTTGCAAAGTAAGCACTAAAATCGCAAGCAAAACTCTGTTGTCGAAATCATACGAATTTGCAGAAACTTACACCGACGCTAATTTATTGATGCCTATTTGATTTCTTAATATAATTTGTTGCTGGATTGTTCAGTTGGTAAGTTAAATGTTATAGTTTAATAGTTATATTTACGTACCTCGGCAACATTTTTATCCGATCAAAGGAAGGATATAATGGACCCGTCTAATTTGATCCTTGCTCTTAGTGAGAGAGAGTCAAGATTAGTGTGGGGAGTTATCATGTAGGCGCGTATGATAGGGTCCGGGGTCGTCGCACCCTTCGTCCCCCAAACCCTGCCACCTGGTTGTCCCCAGTCGGTTACTCGCGAACAGATGTGTCGTATTCTCAAGTAAACCCTCCGATACATACCTTATACTATTTATACACCTATTTCCGTACGTACCCTAAAGATTCAGTTGAAACGTATTGTTAAAAATTAAATGACCCATTAGGGTTAGAATGTCTTTATTACTTTTCTTTTATAAAAAAAGAATGTGGACCAAATTATTGATTCTGTTAGTACTGCTATAGACTTAAATGTCGGGCTTCTTGGACATATAAGTAAGTCCGAGGAACTTTGCTTTTTACTACAAAGTATGATATAATTACTTATTTTCTATGTATTGTACCTAGATGTATTTAATACTACTGCATAATGAAATAATTCATTCAGCCAGTGAGTTTTTTAATCAAGAAAGTGAAGCATTACTTACCATTTAAGAAATTTGTCTATTAATGCCTACTTCAAAATGGTCGTACGCTTTTTTGAAAATTAATCCAAACATTGACGGAAATCAAATTAACAATAACATTACGGTAAGCCTGAAATCACAGTCTTGGATACAATCCCGGAATAAATATCCAATGAAATTTAGAGTATTAGCGATAATAAAATGTACCCGAAACCGTTTTAAAGGCGACATAATTTTATTCATAGAACCTTCAATTAAATAACTTGCCTTTTACACACCTGTGTTCTTGTGTCTGAAATAGTTAAACCAAACCAGTTTGCAAAATGTCAAACAATCTTTGTTGCACAGTCCCGCTTTGCGAAATGCTAGTGGATAAGGGACATCACATGAGGTACGTTCCATGTTGTTTTCTAGAAACATTAGGGATCGTTAAGGGTGTCTTCTTATTTAGATGTTAAAGGTGGTAAAATTAATTATTATGCAAGATACTATCCTTTATCGCCGCCAGGAATGTGGAGTCGTTGTATTAAATGAAAGACTACTTATACGAAAGATAAAAGATTTGATTTGGGAAGGCGATGGGACCTGACACTCAAATTACTGGGGATCTCAGAATCATAACTTGTCAATGATTAACTTTAAAGAGTTTTATTTTAAACCTTGAAAGAAATGACACGTCTAATTAAGTATCGACTATAATCATGATCTATAATTTTATTTGTTAATTTGATTCTGAAATGTTTTTGCAGAATGCAGGACAGACGAATGAAAGATATCAATTAAAATAAAGAGATGAATAAGTAATTGGATTAATTGCTGGCGAGCTAGATTCACAATATTTAATCTGTACTTGTATAGAATGGACATGCGAGGACGACAGCTTTCCGTCTCCAGTATCTCAGGTAGCCGAGGCAACTTTTAACAATATTTTAAATTCTTTACGGGCCTGTTTCGTTTCTCATTATTTGAAGTTTATTTATTGGTGGGTCGTTCTTTGACCGTTGCATCCGGACGTTTTGCTTAACATTTGTTTTATTAAAATTTCAGTTTGCTGTTATATAATATGACATTCCTTCTGTTATACCTTCTCTTCATTTTATAGCTAATTTATAGTTTAGTGTTAGCTTTTGATTTGAATCTCTTTTGTTAAAGGCATGCAAAGTAGAAGTTTATATATTTATTGACAAACATGTAGTATACTAACAGTAAGCACACGACTTGATATTATCGTAAGTATTGTTTACGAAATATTTATGTCGCCGGCGGGGCCCCTTTCAATCGGCCTAAGATTTTCGTGTAACGGGGCTGGGCCCCACCTCGCGTTTACACTTTCTTGTCTTGACAAACGGCGCGAACCTTTTGTGTGTCTGTGTGCAGCAATTGCCGAGTTGCAGGTTTGCTATAATAATCACAAAGATGCAAGTGAATGACCGTAGTTAAAACCTCGATGAGATTGATAGCAGGAGAGGTAATATTTAATCTTCACTCTCATCCGTTAATACTAAAGTTGCCTAGAAAACTTGTAGTAATAAAATTATTTTAGTCTGCAATAGCTTTTTAGATGGATCTTTAATACATTGTGCTACTTTCAGTGGTATTCTCTAATTGATTAAACATAATTTCTGGTCAACAACGACATTGTTAATGGCTATCAGTTTATCTTAATGATAAGGTATTGCATAACTAATAATTTAACTAAGTAAATATATTACGTTGGTTTAAAGGGCGTTGCCAAAGTTACATAGGTACTCTAGTTACATAGGTGAATATATTTCAATACATATAAACATTCATTAATTGCCTAATTAAAGTTTTAATTATTAAAATAACATAATTATTAATTAATACCATTTAGTTTATTATACAAATTTAATACGAAAGAAACTTCCTTTTTAGTATATATATTCAACTTTCTTCATAACCGTATATAATGCTAATATCATTCTTCTATTCTTGTTGTAGTTTTGTGACCCACATAAATATAATACATAAATACTTGAAAATTTTAATCGTATCATTGTATTGAGTAAGCAAGTTTAAGACCAAGATGTTTTAAATTCAGGAAAAATAAAATTATTTTTTAATTTTTATTTTACAAAAACAAAGTATTTAAGTAGTATTAGAATGAATAAGCAATCATTGGGATATACAAACCGTCTAATGTCTTTTGGTCAAATTTACCGATACATTGTAACCTCCTTAGGATTAATTTGGAAAGCTTCATATATATTATTTCATTTTAAATGTGTTTATATTTGAATTGCAGTTAAAGTCAATCTGTACAATCGTTCAATAATGACAGTACAAAAACAAACCTGAACTTATTACTAAATAATTGTTACCTTCAATCCTTTTTCATACGGAACTAACCAATATCAAATTGAGCTTGATTCAAAAAACATAAGCAACTTTTAAGTGGACTTGATTTTCTCTCTGTATCTAAAACGAAGTTTGTAAAAGCTTTTTTTCTTGTGTACCAAAGGTCACCAGCATATTCCGCTAAGGTCACTTTATGCGGGTATTTTATTGCCTCACTCGGATTCCGTACAACGGAGCGATTCAACACAAGGCTGAAATCACTTTATGTATTTTTATTTATTTATTTATGCACACACAGGGAGATCAAATATTAAGATAGCTTAAAATTAACAATAAGTGCAAAGGTCATGCTTATTTCTAAAGAAATCTCTTCCACCAGACCTGAGATTGGAGACAGGTT
>DWNE01009152.1:0-11081 GCA_018249875.1 Cecropterus toxeus | reverse complement strand
ATGAGATCACTTTCTAGCAGTATAAGAGTCTCGAGAATTTGAGACATTGTTGCCTTCACTTGTTTATAACGTGTACTTGAGTTTTCGATACGGTGGTTTTCTTCATATAGAAATAGTATTGCCTGTTGCGATGTTTTTGGGAGCCGTCTGAATACACATAAATTTTTACACCTTCATTCATTACAATCATAAAAGTGTACAAATTAATCTACGGAAAAGGTTTTTTTTACATAAATAAATAAAAAGCTATGTGTGTATTATATACTGACAAGGCGCACTCGTCGATCTCGGTCTCGCAGCGCTCGCCCTCGTAGCCGGGCGCGCAGTCGCAGTGGAAGCCGCCCACGTCGTCCACGCACTTGCCGCCGTGGCCGCACGGCGCCGACGCGCACTCGTCCACGTTCACCTCGCAGCGCGGGCCCGTCGTGCCCGCCACGCACACGCACTCGTACCTGACACGGAACGATAACGCGAACCGAATCATATTCTGCGACGCTTCTTTGATTCCGAATGGTTCTATTTCGATACTCGAATATGTGAAAAACGAATAATTCAGTTTTTTTTTTTAACTCTTAGACCGGATCTGGAAACTTTTTAATTCCTCGTTTCATGTAAGAATTGTCTTCATTATTATTTATGTAAGAAATGCAAAAAAAAGTAAAATGGAAAAATAGGTAATCAATTAAGTTTATAAGTTAATAATATAAAGTCTATTGAAGAAGATCTTCATGGCTTACAGTAATGAAATTAATAAATTCATTTCAGAAAAGGATTAGGAATACACTGGAAAATTTTATCTACAAAACTCTAGATAAAAAAAAAATAGGCATTCGGCCAACTCATGTCTTAAAAATAACCAATTATTACCCAATTAACGGATGAACAAAAACCAAACAATAACACACAAGTACATGTTCTGCTGCTCACTCACCCACTGGCGTTTTCGAGGGAGAACTCATCGTAGAAGGAGACGGGGAGCAGCATGTGCGGCTGCGGGCCCACCTGCACGGGCCGCTCGGCCGCGCGGTACAGGCTGCGGTTACTGCGCTCCAGGCACACGCCGTCGTACTTGCACGGCTTGCTCTCGCACTCGTCGATGTCCACCTCGCAGTTCTTGCCTGCAACCGATCACCACCATATTCCGTGTTACACATCCACACTTCACGAACGTTACTTTTCTATGAAAAGAGCATGTGTATCTGATACTATATATGTTTGTAGATTGTAAAAAAACAAACATCGTACGATATTACTCTTCCTGGGAACTGGTTTCGAATTAATTGTTTCATGCAAATGTTCAAGTAAATAATGCAGAATAGATTCAATCGCAACGACACCACTCATAGAAATACAATAAATAATTTCAAATTAAATAAATTCAATTATTTTTTTTCGTCTCTAAATAGTAAGTCACGTTTATCGTATAAATTATTATATTTACGTATCCATTCATTATGGAATAATGCTTTAACATATACTATGAAATTATTAACTTATATTTTTTTATTTGTGTTCTTTCAAATAATTTCTATAATAAAAAATAATTCCCTGTTCCTGAACATTGCGTGTATAGAGTGTTCGGAACGCACCAGTGAACCCTGGATAGCAGTTGCAGTGGTAGTTGTTGACGTCGTCGAAGCAGGTGCCGCCGTTCTGGCAGGGCCGCGGCGCGCACTCGTCGATGTTGACGGAGCAGTCGTCGCCCGTGTAGCCCGTGTCCGTGCAGTCGCACGTGTAGTTGTTCAGCCCGTCCATGCAGCGCCCGCCGTGCTGGCACGGCACCGACTGAAACGCAACATTCAACTTCCTAATAATATCAAAATCCTATAATATTAAAAATAGAGTAAGTTAATTTCCTTGAAAATTATACTCCACTAAATCACAGTTAATAAAAATAACTAATAAATAGTATTATCGCAGAATCATACAAAGATCTATTATTTTAAGATATGAATATTTACAAGTTATTTTTCTATGCAAAAGAGTTATGCATTAATTAATTACTTTCCATAGATATGATTAAAATAATGTATTACTACTAACTACCAGTAATACTAGAAATCCTCAATGAACAATGTCAAAATAAAAACTATACAAAATGTTCACATAAACGTCTTGTACAAACTAAAGAAATATTAAAGTATTACAGTATTTACCTTACAATCGTCAATGTCGACTTCACAGCGCGGTCCCGTGAGCCCCTCCTGGCACACGCACGTGTAACTGGCGATGCCGTCCACGCACGTCGAGCCCGACGCGCAAGGATTCGCCGCGCATTCGTTTATGTTTATTGAACAATCCTTGCCTATAAAAAAATATTTTATTAATATTACGTACGTTGTTACTACGTTTCACCTTTTTTATTTTTCGAACCGATTTATTATATTCTCACCTTCGAAACCCTCCATGCAAGTACACTCGTAATTATTTTCCAAGTTTTGACAGGTACCGCCGTTTTTGCAAGGCGAAGATAAACATTCGTCGATGTCCTGCTCGCAACTGTCGCCTGTGTAACCTGCAAATAAATAGATTACATGTTTAACATTTATTTATGTAAATGGGAAAATAACTAAGGAATACATAATACATAATAATAATAAATTCGATTATACCTGGTTTGCAATAACATTGATAAGAACCGGGCACATTGATGCACACACCATGTTTGCAGATCTTTGGCCTCAATGCGCACTCATCGATGTCTAATTCACAGAATCTACCTGTAAAGAAAAACTTATTATTATCATAAAATAATCACCTTATAGTTCATTAATTGAGGTCAACCTTACCTTGAAAGCAAAATAACTGTAAAATTAACATTTGGCGTAAGAAATCCATCCGTGTTACTTTTGAAACTCGTCGCGTATATAATGAAGAAGTTAATTAAAAATACATAAATAGTGAAATTAGTCACATTGTATTGCACCACCAGTTTACACAAGTGATTTGAATCATTCAGAGCCGCCGGTGTTAATGAAAGTGATGTCGTTACACATTCTTCGTCATTGTTATACTTCAATTTAAACTTGGAATATTTCCATATGAAAGTATTTGATGTAAAATAATTACTTTAATAATAATGAACTCTTTAATATAATAATTAACATTAAACGACCGTACGTATGAAGTTAACGGAACGTAAAAGTGGCACAACACTAAAACTGTCAAACATGTGTGTCAAGAGCGCATGACGACATGACGCCATCTTGACGTAAGTCACATTGTTTATCTGTCACAACATGAATTTGTATTTTGTAAGACTTCGCGTTATTTTAATCGTTCAAAGTGTAATTGAATATTACTGAATTAAGTTTAGTTTACATTAGCATTATGGCATAACGTAATACAAAGTCGATTAATAATTAGTTCACAGTGTTTTGAGAAATGGTGTACCCGACTACAAACATTTTAAGGTTATGCGGACGGACAAGTGTTTTACTTCGTTTTAATCACACCGCGGCTAAGAATGGGGATCAAATACCAAAAAACAACGATGAAAAACGTATCACCAAAGATTTAAAACATATCTATGATCAACACAAAGATAAAATTGTGTTTAACTCTTATTTAGAAAGCGAGAAACTTCAACTGGGCCATATAAAATATTACACGAAGGCAATTAAAAAGGCAAAAGATGAAAGCACTGTGCGATTACGAGAAAAAAGTTTGCCGCCTCTACCCGTGGCGTTAAGGTATTATGTACACAAAGATAGGTTGCTACCGAAGGAAAGTACTGAGGAAATTACAGAAACGACACAAGCTTTTCAGCTTCCTTTTGCAAAAACCACTCAAATTGAAATTGACCATAAAGAAACTGCTTCCGAGACAGATAAGAATGACTCTAAAAACAGCAATTTGAACATTGAAAAATCTAGCCTCATTGATCTGGAGGAAGAATTTGATCGCTCAAATATCAGAAAATGGATGACTAACTATGAACACTTCGATGATACGAAGTTAAAGGAAGATGTGGAGGAGATGGATTTGGATTGGATAATACACTATGGGACACCTGACCCTAATGCGAGGATCAGTCACATACCCTGTGGTGGCTGCGGGGCCTTGCTCCACTGCAATGATCCTGCCATACCAGGATATTTACCAAGTGAAATTTTCGTAGGGCGACAGG
This sequence comes from Cecropterus toxeus, assembly GCA_018249875.1. Classification (NCBI taxonomy): domain Eukaryota; kingdom Metazoa; phylum Arthropoda; class Insecta; order Lepidoptera; family Hesperiidae; genus Cecropterus; species Cecropterus toxeus. The sequence goes on along the minus strand of DWNE01009152.1, from coordinate 6,952 downwards.
AGGAAGAATTAAAGACTACTGAGTGTCAACGCTGCCACTTCCTCAAAGAGTACAACATAGCTCTAGATGTTACGGTCCAACCTGAAGAGTATGAAAAACTCTTGCAATCTATAAGGTGTGTGTGTATAAATCATGTAATTGACATTTTTTTTTATACAATACACTCAAAATAATGTGGCATTTTACATAACCCTATCAGTTATCATGTATTGTCTAATTTCAAAAGTTTAGAGAAATAAAAAAAAATTGCTGTTTCAAAAACCTTATGTTAAGATAATCCAGCAAAAAAAATTTTGTAACTGACTATTTGTAAGTGCCCTACAGGCCGATGCAATGTAAAGATGACCTGCATGGCCAAGCAGTTACCATACCAATCTAACACGCAGTGGGCCCCGGGTTCGATCGCCGGCCAGACAGGCATCTGAATGATGAGTATGGATTTCTGTTCTGGGTCTGGGTGTTTGTGTATTCGTCTTTGTGTGTCGAAGGCACACACGACACAGGAGAAAATCCTAGTGTGGGCTATGAGTGTAGAAAGCGTCTTGTAAAGACATTTCATTTCATTTAAGTGTAATGTTTTTTTCAGATATGTGAAGTCTCTCGTATTGCTCATGGTTGACTTGTTAGATTTCCCATGTTCGCTATGGCCAGGCATTGTTGACATCATTGGAACAAAAAGGCCACTATTCATAGTCGCAAATAAGGTATGTAAGTATGTAGTCAATGTGAACTAGATTTTGTTATTGAAAGTTTAAAAATTTGCTTTTGTTTTATATTCAGGTTGATCTCCTGCCAGGTGACAGCATTGGCTACCTCAAGAGAATAAAAGAATCTCTGATGACAGAAATAAATAAAACAAAACTGGCTGAGGCAAATATTAAACATGTGGCACTAATATCTGCAAAGACTGGGTATGGGGTGGAAAATCTCATAAATGCTATGTTTAAAACCTGGCTCTACAAAGGAGACGTATTCCTAGTTGGCTGCACTAATGTTGGGAAAAGCTCCCTGTTCAATGCACTTCTACAGTCTGATTATTGCAAAGTACAAGCAATAGATATTGTCAAACGAGCCACAGTGAGCAGATGGCCAGGAACTACCCTTAATTTACTCAAATTTCCAATAAATAGACCATCCGCATGGAAAATGGGAGAGAGATTCACAAGACTCAAAGCAGAAGCAAAACTCATGAAAGTTGAAAATGAGATACGAAAGGAACAATTGCGAGGACAGAAGCACATGGATGCTCCGTCACTTATTGGTCACATAGGAAGGACATTCACAGACTATAGGGTACAAGATGACAATTTGGCAGAGAAACAGACAAAAATGTTGACTCTAAATGAGAAACATGAATTGTTTGCTCAAAGTAAATGGTTTTATGACACCCCGGGAGTAATCCATCCAGACCAGGTTTTATCTCTTCTCAGTACGGAGGAATTGTTGTTAACAATACCCAAGACACTAATAAAACCTCAAAGCTATTACCTGCGTAAGGGAATGACCTTGTTTATTGCTGGCCTAGCTCGAGTGGACCTTGTTGACTGCCCAGAACCTTGTACGTTTACTGTTTACTGTTCTGAACACTTGCCACTCACAGTAACAAAAACAGAGGATGCAGATGAGGTTTATACTAATTTTTTAGGTACTCAAATTACAGCAGTGCCTACAGGTGATGCAGAAAGACTAAAGAATTGGCCAGGTTTGAAGAAAAGAGAAGATATATTATCATTTATTGGTGAAGGCCCTAGGGTTTGTTGTGGGGATGTTGTTTTATCTTCAATTGCCTTTATATCAGTGAGTACCAAAAAGGGAAGTGAATGCCTGTTGCAAGGCTGGACTCCTGAAGCAAGGGGTATACACAGGCGATCGCCCTCTCTGTTGCCATATGCTATTAACATGAAGGGTAAAAGAGTGCGGGATACACCTGCTTATAGATTAGGGACTATTTACACAGGTTCAGAAAAGATTTAATATGTTTCAGCATTAAATATCGAATATAATAAGTTATTCACACAACTCAAATATTTTTTTTTACTTTATATACCTTTCCCACTGTTAGCAATGCATCTTCTACTTGAACTAGCCAAGAAACTTATACTTTTGTGGACATAATAGAGGATTTACGAACTAAACTGTTATCGGGTTTTATATAAGAATGTAAAAAAAACTAAAGCAATTTATTAATTACTGGACATAATACCAGTGAGACATGTAATAGAATCAAATTAAGACCATTGGTCAAGTGAGTCCGTTACTGCAATATTTGACTTCCAGTCAAATAATCTCTGAAATCAAAATTTGACACTCAACTTTGCATTTTTACTCTACATTGCAGTTATTATTGACATTTATTTGATTTATTTTTATTATTGGATTTGTATAAATATTATAGTTTGACATTTATTTGATTTATCTTTATTATTTGATTTGTATAGATATTATTGTTTGACATTTTATTTGACTTTTACGTTGTTTTTATTGTGTTTGATGTATTTTTGACTTAATTTGTATTTAAATTTTATATATTCACAATTCATATTTATTTTAACCATCAATATTTAATTAATTTGTTTTCTCTGCATTAATGTATTAGGTTCCCTGTAATGTTAGATGTAAGTTTGAATGGAGAAATAAATAATAATATATATTTTTGATATAATGTAGTTCTAATGATACAAAAACTATATGTGAAGGTTTTTATTTCAATAACGCCCTGCAAGGGTAAAAAAATAACTCAAAAGGGTATTGTCGCAATTACTCGAAGACGGTAAAAAATTGACATAAAAGTTGTAAAAAAAGTGTGTAGACCTTAGAATTAATAAAAAAGGTTCTATGCCTTTTTTTGCTCCGATCCAAATTAACTGAGTTAAGGAGGTTTTACGTTTAAGGGATAAACATAAATTGAAAAAAATCATAGGTACAAAAATAAGCGAATTTGATTTTTTTTTTTGGAAACTGCTTAAAATCTAATCTTTAATTTTAGAGATAAAGATTTTTTTATTTGTTAAAAAATCATAAATGTATATATTTAGTTAAGTAACTTAGTTAATTTTGATCAGTGGAGAAAAAGTCCTTGAAACTTTTCTATGTAGAATTGTAAACGCTATTTCGAGGTTGCCGACACGAAAACCTTTACACATCGTTTATGTATCGTTAAAATTTCATTTTATCAATAATGCAAAGTTTAGTGTCAAATTTTGATTTCAGACCTTATTTGACTGGACTATTTTTAGGATGTATTTCTAAACATTTCAGTAATCCAAATAGTTTACAACTAGGCATAGGGCACTAATGGTACCAATGGTAATAAAGTAATGATTGATATATTCCATACAACACACGATTTATATTAATTCGAGCTACTTGTATTAATTTATGTAAATAAACATGTTGGTTCATGTAAAGCATGAACTTATGGTACTTAGAGTCATCGTTCATTGTTTCAAATCCTAATCCTAAATTGTACGGGCAATACACGTACAAAATTATGTGTCAGCATTTTATACCCATTCATGCCTAACTTTAGAAATGTTAATTAGTTCGCAATCGGTCATTAAGCGTACCGCGCGTCAGTCATCCCATTTTTAGTATTTATAAGAAATATGAGTTTTTAAGGTTTTATATTTCTTTTATTTTAATTATTTAAACGGTTACGGTCTAACCCGTACATAAATAAAAGATACGAAAGTGTCAGTGTACAGTGATAGCGAGGTAGGCGTGGAGGGTACTGACCGCTGGTGCCGATGGGGCACTGGCAGCGCACGACGCCCGAGTCGAGCGCCAGGCAGGTGCCGTTGTGGCACGGCGCGGACGCGCACGCCGAGTCCGCCGCCGCCGCGCCGCAGCGCCACGCGCCGCCCGCCTCCACGCACTCCTGCCCAACACGATTACGATCAGTTCTACTATTATATGCATTATTCACTATTACCGATTATACTTGTGTGTCACAATTTTGGGTCGACATGATTTTTAACGTATAAGAACTTCAGCGAGTGGTAGTCGTAGTAGTATTCATCCCAAGTATTTTTTTCAACTGGACGCGGATAATCAATACCGGTAGTATCTTCATTTAATTTACGGAAACTTCATACGAAAATTGTAGTCTTCATAGTATTAGCGGTAAATATTAACAGTAACCCTCATAAGGAAGGGGGTACGACCAGCAGTGGACCTCTAAAAGTCTATTCTAACGACGGAAAAGCGTATGTCACCTGTCTGTGCGGGCAGGGCGCGGCGCGGCAGTCGAGCGGCACGTCGCAGGCGGGCCCGCCGAAGCCGGCGCGGCAGTCGCAGCCCGCGGCGCCGCACTCGCCGTTGACGCAGCGCCCGCACTCGCCCTCCGCGTGCTCGCCCTCCGCCACGTCGCAGCGCGCGCCGCCCCACCCCGCCTCGCACTCGCACCGGAAACCGCCCGGCTGCAACAACACATGTTGTTAGTACGACCTACTTCATATTAAATATTTAATACGTAATTAACAATAAACATTTTAAGACTGGAATAAAACTCAGAGTAGAATTCCTGTAAAGCGTGGTCCTGAAAGTTATTATCCGTCTTATTATTTAAAATAGTCTCCGAATCGTTTTTATTTGTAACGTTGTTAGTAATGGAATTAACACAGGTTTATTTATATCCCATCATTCTTAGATTGAAATTAGAGGAAATAATATAAATTTGTTCGAAACTGTTTTAGTGTTGTTATCGTATTTCGGATATCTTTGATTGCTTATGTACATGCACATGAAACTTATATAAAACTAAAATAAAATGAAATAGGTGAGAGGGAAAGTAAGGAATACTAACGAGGTCGCGGCAGGCGGAGGCGTGCACGCAGGGCGCGGCGGCGCAGCGCTCCGCCTTCAGCTCCGACAGCGCCTTGCCCGCGGGGCCCAGCTCGCAGTACATACCTGCACACGCCACAACACATACCTTTACTAAACTACCGTTTTGTTATATTCATACTGATTTCAATTTATATTGGTGAATATTAGAGAAACATAATACTAATAAAACCATTATCATAATTATAAGTGATGCATTTAAAAGTTAATCGTTTATAAATATGTAATATTATTTACTAAAGCAATCAAAATGAAGAAAGATACATATATCCTTACTGCTAATTTAAACAGTGTAATGTAAACAGTATGGAAACAAAATTTCAAAATACCATGCAAAAGGTTTCACATATAGACTATTGTCAAATCTACTATTCATATTGATTTGTTATTTTCAAATACGCTATCTTAAAAGAACACGGAAAATAAAAGCTAAGGAATAACTTTGTTCAAGAAGAAAGGATACCATTGGAAAATACAGAGCATTCGGGAGAATATACATCTCACGCATGCAGTACACAGGACAGCCGGTAACAGACATAACATTGAAAAAGCAACATCGTAGACACTACACACTAGAAACATTATCGCAACTCTGACAAAGCCGGTCATCAGATTCTGACAAGGCAATGATACAATGAAGTATAATATAAATAATGGAATGCGTATAACGTAAGTTATAAAAAATATACACTTATACAATTCATCATAACAAATAGTGAGTTGATCCGCTGTTTAAATAGGAAAGAGTTTATTTAGGTGTTCAAAATAAAATAAATTATACGCATTCAATACGTTCATGTAATCGTTTATGAATTGAGGCTGATAAAATAATCATCACAGTACATTGTCACCATACGCGTAAACACTAACAAAATAAGGAATGATCAGGCACTATCATAGGCGGAAACGTCGATCACAAGGCCACATCTAGTACCTTAAACATTGGTCGCGAAGTCGGAATCTCGAACAAAAAATAAAAGAAAAATGTTGTGCTGGCGACTTAAACTACATCTGGAAACCGCCTCCTCCGGCCACTTCACTGCGCACTAAGAAAATAAATGTCTCTCGTAAAAACTTCACGTTACACATAATGCATATTAAATGTATAAATATAATGTATTTCTTGCAAGTAACTGAATTGCAGTTCACTCGTATATTTGTCGTGTTACACATAGTTCAAGGCGCGGGACGTACCCTTGTAGCCGGGCGCGCAGCTGCAGTTGAAGTGGTCGGCGGTGCGCAGGCAGCTGGCCCCGTTGAGGCACACGCCCGCCTCGCACGCCGCCTCCGCCGTCGAGCAGTTGGGCGCGGGGCCCGGCGCTCCTGCGCACACGCTCATATACGTCCTTCACATTGTATAATATTACATATTCATATTTTACAACTAAACATTAAAGTTATTACCGTAATATCCGATATCACATACGCAGACGACTTGTTTGGTGACCAGCACTCCCGCTACCATTGTAGGAACACCTGTGAAAGTTTGTTGAACATAATATTTTCATTTGTTACGATGTAATACCGATTAAGAGCCTAAATTGAAAGATGTATATAAATCTTTAAGCTTTTCTATACTTATGATTATCTGGTATAAGGTGGTAGAACTCTGCTATCCCACAACAGTCTTAACCGCTGCTGTGTTCTACTTTTAAAAGTAGGTATAGTAAAAAAAACTATTTAATTTGTGTTTGTTCCAATGTTTGTATGCAATTTATCTTTATTCGGTTTGCCTTTGCTTTAACAATTTATTTATTTGAAAGTAGTAAAACTTCTTGTGATATGACTTCGGCAATGTTACGGCCAGAATCTTTTTTTACTTAATAATTGCTGCAGTGGCAAGCAGTATAGAAGGTATTCAAGCTTGGTCCTCCAGGGTAATTAAGCTTATGATGAATCTCAGTACCTCCGACAGGGATCTGATCTTATATGGAGTCGAAGAGAGGCGTCCGCAAGCTGTAAGAGTTCGAGTTCACTGCATGCACGTTCGGTATTGCCATGTAAATGATAAATAAAATAGTATGGATAAGTTACCGTCCCGGCAGTGCGAGCGCGGCGGGCAGGCGAGGTCGGCGCAGGCGGCGGGCGGCGCGGCGGGCGGCGCGGCGGG
>DWNE01009151.1:0-11082 GCA_018249875.1 Cecropterus toxeus | reverse complement strand
ACATAAATTCAGTTGTTTTCAAATATATCTAGGTAGTAAAACAGGGCCCCACTTTGCCTTTATGAAAAGATAAAATTAGAATAATCTTTTTTACTCTATCTATGAGATCTTCATAATCGATTCAAGTATTTCAAACGCTACGAATACTTTCTAGGTTTACGTCCAATATTTTCAAAATCAAGGTGCGGTAAGCCTGTTATGGAAATCGGTGGCTACCGTTTTAACAAGTGGAGCCGCTGTAACGGGCCCCGCTCCCGGTGGATCTGCGTGAAGTCTCGTTTTCGATGCCGAGCCGCAATCACCACCATCGAGAACAATATTGTCAAGATCGTACAAGACCATAATCATTAGGTTGTGTTCATTGATTAAAACTGTAAGAGATTGAAAGATAAGATAAGATTAAGATTAACTTTTGAGTTAAAATCTTATTTTTCTATTGTAACCAAAATCCAATCTATTTTGTTCGAGCTCGTTTCTTATTATAAAGATATTAAGAAGTAAAGTTAAGTTTTGAAAATATTAGTATTAAAATTAAATTTGAAAAAAAAAAAACGAAAAGTTTAGTATTAATTTGTCTTGGTAGAAATAACATATTGGCATTTTCCTATTTCTTTCTGCGAACGTACTAGGCTCGACCGCCATTTCTAACTATATTTCAGTTGAAATGTTTCTTGAGAATCTTTGAGAATCAAGTAGATGTTGTATGTCCACCTTAATCTTATTTTTAATGAGATTTAAATGTTCAAAAAATCTTTAGACATAATATAGACTAAGTAGCAAAGTAAAATCAACAGTGAAATATATGAAGTTGTTGTTTAAATCAACAGCAACCTCAAATAGATATCGTTCTAGTTTTATGTCTTCAGTTAGTAAAACCAGAATAAACAGTAATAGATGATGTTACTTCCTGTAAGACCTTTATAATTGATTCAAATCTGATATGAATGTTTTTAGACCTACGGCCAATTTTCTCAAAGTCAAGGTTCGGTAAGCCGGTGATCCAGATTGGTGACTACCGGTATAATAAGTGGAGTGGTAGTAAAGGCCCCAGAGCGCGCTGGATCTGCGTCAAGTCCTACTGCGGCTGCCGAGCTACCATCATCACGTTGGAAGATGAGATCATTAAGTTTACTCATGAGCACAATCACTAGGCCGCGCGTGAAGAGCATCATTACTATCAGGTCTATAAATAGGATAATTTATCAGGTAGTAGAACCAGTGTAGTTCGATCAGGAATGTAACATCGCCACACCTAATTCTAGCGTTTTTGCTTTCGGTGGAAGGATGTGATGACCAACTCACTTTTGTGTGAGGTCACAATCTTAGTACTCGGGAGTAGCTACGCATCTGTGACTGAGTTCCGATAGAAACTCGTGTTGCCATCTAATAGTGAGATAATTGGCACTGTGTCCTTGTAAAGCTACACAATAGAGGTTAAATTATTTATTGTAATACTATGTTGTAATAAATATAAGTTGATTGTTACATACTTGGTTTTATTAAAAGAAAAATCAACTCACTCCTATACAAATTTGGAATTGGCAATTACCCTATTGGAATGGATTGGATGGATTAGATCTACCAGACGTATCTAATCGACAATGGTATTGTGCATTTATATGTTGTATAAAAGCTAAGATGACTACATAAATGATGATTAACCAAAATGGGTCTTCCGAATCAAAAAAAAAAGATCTCTCTGTGGCAAAGTTGGTTTATTTCAATGATCAATAGATCGATTCTATACCCTTTATCTTTGATATTATTTATGTCCTTATTTTTAATTCACAGTGTTTCGTTATATTCTCAGATACACCAGTGTTCACAACATCCCGATTTGGCAAGCCGGTTATCCAGATAGGTCAGTATAGGTTCAACAAGTGGAGCGGCAGCAAGGGTCCCCGCGGTCGCTGGGTCTGTGTTAAGGCCTGCTATGGCTGTCGAGCCACTATCATCACCATGGATGACGAGATAGTTAAATTTACCCATGATCATAATCATTAAGATGCATGTACTAAAGACAGCTTCAATGATTTTTGGTACTGGTATGGGTTTTGTCTTTTGTTCTGCACCACGAAAATTGATTCTTGCCAAATTTCCGTATTAATTAAAAAAAAACTTAGGAAAAGCTTATGTATGTATTTATAAAAAAATAAGTAACATATAATCTTTCATAAACAATTTAAAGGTTTGAGTATAATTTTCAAAATGAATTATATGATGCATTGTTCTCTTAACTTATTCCTATATGGTAGGTATGCGCTCGCGCATAAATTGTGCTCATTATTTTATAGCTAATATGGATAATAATTATTATTCTAAGATTTAAGAGAATATTAAAAGAAATTTAATATTGCTAATATAATGTTTAATTTTATGAAATTATAACCTATTTTTTGTGCCTGAAACCAATTTTAAAGAGTTAGTGTTAATAAAAATTGAAATTCATGTATTACCTAGCTACTATGTTATTTTTCACAATCAAACAGCCCTTTCCCATTTTCTCATCAATAGTCTAATAATAAATGGTATTCATGTTTAATTTTTGTACCGACAAATCTGGCTCATACTTTCCGGAATTAGGGCCAATATTCTTGAACTAAATTTTCGGAAAGTTAGTTATCCAAATACATGTACGTTTGTTCGTTTGTACGTATGCTCAACCTTGGCACTAGCTACAGCCCAAACGGTCATCTCAGTTTGCACTTACGTTATAGTTTTTAAAAATTTAAGAAGACCATTTTAAAAATACACACATTATGATAATTTTACTTCACTATTTTGACAAAAACTCGTTACAATAAATATATCATTATAAACAATTTAAGCAGAAAATCTGTTTTAATATTTTGAATAATGTTACTAGTTTATCTTGAAGAGCATTGCCTTGTATTCCCAGGTACACCAGTGTTCACGACGTCACGGTTCGGTAAGCCGGTAATCCAGATAGGTCAATACCGGTTCAACAAAAGGTGCGGGAGTAAAGAGCCGCGCGGTCGCTGGGCCTGTGTGAAAAGTCGTCATGGGTGTAAAGCCAGTATCATCACAATGTACAATGAGATTGTCAATTTTTACGATGTTCATAATCATTAAGGTGCACTAAAGACAGTTGATAATTTCGTGATAAACGTGGAGCTTGTTGTAAAGGAAATGCTTCTAAGGCGTCGTGGTACTGCACTATTGGTTTATAGGACCTGTTATTTTTCTGTAAATAATATAATGTAATGTAAAAATTTAAATACATAGTATAGTAAATTATATTTTAATTAAAAAAAATGATCATATAATGATGCACGTACATAATTATGTGTACGAAAGTATCCTGAATAAGATAATGTATATGTATACAATAATAAACGAAAGGAATTAAAAATATTTAAGTCTGTCTACAGTATTTTTTTCATGACCTAAAGATAATGTAATGACTAATAACCAAAACATATATAACCTGGCTTTATTTTTTACTGTGTCTCATTATACATTTTTGTAATGACTCATTTGTTTCACGATGGCCTATATTTGACTACTAATATTACTTATGTTAAAATTCTAATGCCTTGGATTAAGATTCTTCTAAAAACCAATTTATATTTTGCATTGTCATCTTAAAAATATTTATGATATTTTATACGGTGTAATGTATGAATTTTCATAATTTACAATTATTCAATCATTATTTCATTTCAAATTTCAAATTATTTTTTTTTTTTTCATATCATCAATATGACGAATACATTGATAAAAATGTATATAATTAACAACAAATTCGACTCATCTATTTTACTTTGTTTATTTAGATCCAGTTCCAGTTTTCACGACTACTCGTTACGGAATGCCGGCTATCCAGATGGGGAAGTACCGGTACAATAAGTGGAGTGGTTGCAAGGGGCCCCGAGCACGGTGGGTCTGTGTTAAGAGGGGGAATAAGTGTCGGGCAACTGTCATCACGCTTAATGACGAAATCATTAAGTTCTGTCATGGTCATAACCATTGAATTTAGTAACTCGGCTCACTTTTACACGAGGCGACTATCTTAGTCCTCGGGAGTAGGAACGCGTCTATGATCAACTTCAGATAGAGCCCCTGTTCTATATGAAGTTGCTAACAGATATCCATTGCGGCAGTAACCACTTACCAACAGGTGGACTGCATGTTCGTTTGCTATTTTAATAATGAAAAAGTGTGATGATGTTTGACTAAAAGAAAATCGACTTATGACTCTTGACAAGAAAATTAATTTTGCAATCACTTAAATTATGTAATAAAATATAACGTGTTGTTAATTCAATATTTATCATCGTCAACCCATGATTATTGTCTTCTCTTAGGATGAGAGAGTTCAGACCATAGTCGACCACGAGCCAAGTGCGAAATAAAATTCACACACCTTTGAGAACTCTTTTTTTAGATAACTTTCACCTGTCCCAGTTTCCTTACGATGTTTTCCTTCACCGTAAAGCAGTGATAATTAATTTCTAATATGCACACTTTTTAGAAAAATCAGTAGGGCTTGCTTGGAATTGGAACCTCGGACTTTTGATTGAGAGGCCGAGTTACGACTATCACTGCTCTTATTACTATTTGTACAAAATGAAGTCGGTTAATTATGAATATTTTCAAAAAAATATGTGTTGAGTTGATGATGAATTTAAGAAACTGTTACGAAAACAATACTTTTGATAATATTATTATTTTTATAATGTAAATAAATGAACTTTCAAGAGTAGGTGCGTGTAAATGATGAATCTTATAATAATTTTATTTTTTGTATGAACAGATACTCATTCCAAGGCCAGTTATTATTGATTTAAGTACAAATGCCTTATTTCCGTAATAAAATAATAAATCAAATGGAAAATAATCTAATTTTTTTATCCTTCTATACTTGTTATAACTTTGTATAAATTTTATGTAGATGCATCTATGACAATTTAAATGGTTATGTTCAGATCCGGTGGTATTCACGAAGACCCGTTTCGGGATGCCAGCTATCCAGATGGGCAAGTATCGGTTCAACAAAAGTTTTGGAGTCGACGGTCCTCGTGCGCGGTGGGTTTGCACCAAACGGGGTAATAAGTGCCGCGCCTCGCTCATCACTCTCAATAATGAAGTTATAAAATTCTGTAATTCACATAACCACTGACTTTACATACTTTAGGGTCTTAAATAGTCTTACTTAACTTCTAAATCTTAACTCTGTCACCGCACACCACATCGACATCTAAGAGCGTGGTGATAAGCTGAAACATTAAAATGTATATAATCTACCTTCATTTATAAATTACTGATACTCTACAGGAATGCAACGAAATAGAGGCGAAATGGTGGAATACACCATGTATTCTACTTTGATCACCCAGGTGATCATCTAGGTGATCAACGGTGACTCATTGGTGTCTTTACTCATCTGATACTTAATTACCTTAAAAAATATTATTTCGGTATCCTTTAATTACCTATACAAAATACGTTCCACGTAATTCCACCTAGGCAATCATAAATGCGATCTTATCATCCATCCATGCCTATGATCATCCATTATGTCTCAGGCGATCAAAGGACACCAATGAGTCGCCTTTGATCACCTAGGTGATGTCACCTGGGTGATGAAAGTGAAATACACCGAAATGAGCGATAATTTGTACTACCTGTCCGCGCTAAGTTTGCCGGACACAAGGAATGCAGCTCCCCCCTCACAACCAACTATCGCACCTCTCAGTCGCCCTAAAATGTGCTAAAAGTATCGAAGGCAACCTAATCGACGTAAACGCGTGAAAATAATACTTATGTTGTAACTTAATATCGCTCAGTTTTCGCGATATTTTTGTTTGTTTTATTATCCGTATTACTACTATGGATAAAGAAAAGTATTTACGAAGTGATTGTCATCATATGAAGTTAAAAAGATCATTACGTTTTTCTTAAATAAAAATAAATCCTGTTCATTCATAATATCGTAATATATGAAAAAAAGGATTTAATTTCATTAATTTTTTTAATAAAAATGTATCTAATCCGTAATAACATATAAAAATACATTTTCGAACTTGATTTTTTGCTAACGCTACTACATGTTTGACGTCACGTCGACATCGGCAAACTTAGCGTGAATTTAATACCTTTACATTATTTACTTTACATGATTCAGAATAAATGAATAATTTAATCATGAAATTTATCTTTTTATCCGTTTGCATCAGAAGGAAAGGAGGAGTTTTTCAAGCGTATATGTGTATGTCCTACTTGATGGATTTTAACATTGTGTCGTTGGATTCATGGAGTGATATTATTTTTAATGTGCTATATAAACTGCGATTAGAAAAAGGAGGATTATATATTTTTTTATGTTCCTATTTTGATACAACCTCCTAAAAATAATTAGTATTACGAATAAAAACGAAAAATCCCAACTGCTCGTTTTTTTTAATTGAAAAAAGAAAAAGAAGTACTACAATAATTAAATATATAATGAATATATATAAATGTCAGAAAATAGTAACAAGACTTTTATTGACAAATCGTTGCTTTGCATGAATAATAATACAACACAATAAATCATATTTTTAAATTGTGTCAAAATGATAAAAAATAAAGGACCGTTAACAGCGGTGGAGTTAACGCTTAATGTTTTCAATTTTAACATAGAGGATAAAACTGTATATTTTACTTAAAATTGAATTTGAATTATATGCTTATTAATGCAAAGCGAAGTACCGCTGGTCGTGTCGCTCGTACCTCGTTCGTCGTCGTTGTCGGCGAGGTAGTTACATACCTCGACCTGTCTATTTGTTACTACCGCACTTATATAAGACCATCTTAGTCTTCATGAGTAGCTATGTATCTTTGATTGACTTCAGATAGAACCCCTGTTCTATATGAAGTTACTAATGTCCATAACTATTTACCATCAATTGGACTTTATGCTCGTCTGTAACTATAATGTGTAAAAAGATTTATTCAGTTTTAATTTGCAAAGAAGCGTCAGATTTAAAGTTCTCTTTGTAATTATAGTACTCTATACTTTATTAGTATAAAGAACTTGACACTGGAGAGTATACTGTGTATATAGCATCGTAAACTCTAGCTTTGCTGTAATTTAACTTCAATTCTTGATGGTTTATTTACGTGTAAATATTTTGTATAATGTAAAATTGAATTCTGTTAATCATTTCATAAAATAAAGTTGTATGCTCAGATATTTACAGCATATATATTTTTAACTACCTATATCTTAATATATTTTTGATTATCAAATATTTTTTTCAATATATAAAGATTTTCTTTGTTTTATAGTTATTCTGTTTATATGCCGTTACAAACAATAATTCTATATAAAATAAATTAAGTTAATTAAAAAAAAAACATAAAATACATCATATAATTTCAGATGATGCGATATTCTTGATATCAAAAAGGGGGAATCCAGTGATACAACTTGGGCGATACAGATTTAATAAATGGTGTAGAAGTAAAGGGGCTGTGATTCGCTGGATATGTGTCAAGGATCACCAGGGTTGCAGGGCTAAAATATGGACGGTTGAACGGGAGATTGTCAAATATAATGATGAACATAATCATTAAACGGAAAATAGTGTTAGTAGGCATATCGTTGAATACACAGGAAAATACTGGCCAGGATACCTAAGTAATGAGACAAATGTAATTATAAAATTAGCGTGATACGAGAATATCAGAGTTGTTAACTGAGTTTCATACGTTTTGTGTGATGATAAGTACGGGTACAGCTAACCGATGGCATAGTTTAAGACGTCCGACAATGCATAGTCATTGTTATCCAATAATAAAATTAGGACAGACTGCTGGCTGCTATCGATGAAACTCCCGATCGCGTTCAATATTTGTTAATATTTGTAGGTAAGTGATGATTTACAGCAAGAATTTATCCTACAAGAAATATGATATTTGCTTCTACATTTTTCAATATTAATATATATCTTGTAAAATATAAACATGATGCCAAATAAATTATTTGAACAGACACATTTAATTTATATATTTTATCCATTAACTGCGCCATAGTCTGATTTTTATAAATATTTGAAATTCATTGAATGCAAATCATCCTTGACATTGAGAACTTTCCCATAAATTTTTGGTTTTCAGCTCCGACGATCATATGGTCTCGACAGGGTAACCCGGTAATACAAATAGGCACAAATAGGTTTAGGAAATGGGGAAGTATGGGGCCTAAGACCCGATGGACCTGTATAAAGGATAGAAAAGGATGCCGAGCAAAGCTTTGGACTATTGACTCGGAAATTGTGAAATGTGAAAACGATCACAACCATTAACATATATATATATATATCTTGTGTTTCCTTGGAAGGATGTGGTTGCCGGTTTACTTATATCTCAGTCCACGAAAGTGGCAACGCATCTGTGATCGACGAAAGATAGAACACTTGTTCCATTTGAAGTTGCTTACAGATGTCCATGGGCGGCAGTAACCACTTACCCTCAGGTGGACTGCATGCTCGTTTGCTACTTCAAAGTAATAAAAAAATATATACAATAATTACAAAGTAATACGTAATATGGAATTCCTAAAAAGAAGGTAAAGCTAAAGTACTTATTGGCTTCTGTTGATAAAGAAATATGAGGAAAAGAAAAAAATAATGGAAAGTAACGAAGAAAAAAGAAAGAGCATTGAACAAAAGTACCTTTTAAATTTTTACGTTAAAAGGAAGTAAAGTTAAAAGAAAGGATCATGAAATATGATTGAACTTTCTTAAGACTCCTAAAATTAAATCATTAAGTGGATTCAGTGAACCGGCCAATATTAGAAATATCGTTTAATTATATTATTTATACAAGCTTTGATCCCTGGAGAGTTTCAGCTAATTTATACACGTGGATTATTGATAATGTACGATCTTATGACACAGTATTTTTGTTATAAATGTGATAAATGTATTATTTCAACTATTTTGTTTTATTACCTATAAACGACTGCCCCAGTGGTTTCCTCTCAACTTATGTTCACAGTATATTATGCTGGCTTAAAATTTACACACTTTTTAAGATATTTTTTACAGAACCATCAGACAGGCATGAATTTTTTTTGTTCATCGTTAAAAACTTGATAATTTGTTTCTAATAGATCCGGAACATTGAACAATCTAAAATACGTGTATGTATGGACTATGGAATCAAGCTAATAGATTAGCTGAAAGCTATTCTATATTTACTACGTTAAACTTCTTAAATATATTTCAGAACCCAAAATATTACTATCAAGAAAAGGAAAGCCTCAAATAGAATTTGGTGGATGGAGATATCGGAAAAGTGATCGCAGTGGACCGAAAATTAGATGGAGATGCATCAAGGATTTCCAAGGTTGTCGAGCGAGATTGTGGACTATTGATGAATCAATAGTTAAATTTGTTGGTGATCATAATCACATGTAATTCGATAATAGTAAAGATATATTCGAGAGCCAATAATTACAATTATAAGTAAGTAAAATACATTCCTGATATATTGGGTTCCGCAAGATCTAATTATTGGTCTTGAATTGTTCAGCGTTTTTGTTAATGAAACAGTTTCTCGTTTTTTTATAAGAATATTTTTGATATTATACAGATAATAAAGCAGTGATAGTCTAATGTTTCAAACTCGGCCTCTGAATTTAGGATGCGAGTTATTTGATATTAATTATTGCTCCTATACGATGAAAGAAAACATCGTGGGGAAATCTATGCACTTAACAGTTATTATAAAAAATGTTCGCAAAGACATAAGACATAAAGACTACCAATCAGCATTTGGCCGGCGCGGTAAACTATGGACTAAAACTCTCTCGTTCTGCGAGAAGACCCATGCCTAGTAGTGGGACAATAACGGGGTGGCGATGACGATGATGATAGATAACAGAATAATTGTAAATTATGTCAATATAAGGCTTATGATAATGAAATACAATTGAGCCAAGATAACTAAGTCTAGTTAACTACTTTTAACTCGTCTTAAAACTAGGGACTCAATCTGGAATTTCGCACAAAATAAAAATACCGCCCAATAACGTAAATAATAACAAATCCTTATAGTAATTTCTCGAATTTTTCTATTAAAGTGGAAAATGATAGTCGTTTAAAAAAATAATCTATGAGCATTTGTTATATTTTAAAATATATGTATGCAAATCCGAATATGCCGAATTAGTTAGCAAATTGCGTAGATTAGCACAATCACTTTTTTCCATGTTGCCTGTATATTGTTAGTTGAAGGCAGTTGTTAAAAAAGAAGCTGATTGATAAAAAAAAACCGTGTCATAAGTATTTTTATCAGATTGAAGTCCGAGATAGTCCATCTGATGGTAGGTTGTAGTAAATGGTTACTGCTTCCCGTAAGTAACTTCATGTAAAATAGGAGTTCTATTTGAAGTTGATCATAGGTGCCTTCCTACTCCCGAGGAATGAGCTGGTCGCTTTATATAAAAGTGGGCAACCTTTCTAACGAAACGCAACAACTGCTTCACGCTAGAAGTAGGTGTCGCGGTGGTATCTCCCCGGTCGAACTACTGGATCTTCCACCTGGATAAAAATATTATGTTTATGGCAGTAAATTAAATTTTGTTCACTTGATAGGTACAGACATAATATTTCAATAAATGTGATTCATGTTATCAATAATAAACAAAAAAGTAAAATGAAAGGACTTTATCATTTTCAGTATCAATAGGTACATGGGATGCAGGCTACATTCTGTTTAAGTCTGCCTGCAAGCTAACGAGCAAGCAAAGCAACGATTGAAAAGTTTTTAGTGTAATAGTTTAAAATAATACTATTTGCAATGGATACGAACACAAACATACTTTACTAACACACAATGATACGCTATGCACATTAGAAACTTATATAAATATATCAAAGCAAACAATTGATAAAATGAATATTTATGGTGTTTATACCATACATATTAATTTAATCATTAATTTTATCGAGAAACTATTTTTCTATTTTAATTTGGTTGAAAGGAAATTTAAATCTATCTATCTATCTATCTATCTATCAGCCCTTTAAAGTCCACTGCTGGACATAGGCCTCCCCTAATCTGCGCCAC